>PQVD01000367.1:516-12911 GCA_003012265.1 Setaria equina
TTTTTTTTTTTCTTGTTAATTAATTACTTGATGAAATGATTTTACAATGGAAAAAGTAGAGATATTATTTAAATTTAAACATTCCTTTGCATATTTTTAATTAAATTTATATTCACATCGATGAATGATGATTATTTAATCTTATTACATTTCAGTGAAAGATATACCTACTAATAGATGATGATAGTATTGCTAATTAGAAAAGAAAAAAAAAAAAAAAAAACGATAATTTGAATCAGTTCCGTAAACGAAACAATTCGATATTTGCTGTATTAATTAATTAACATTTGAATTAATTAGGATTTAAATAGATGATATGTCACGATGATATGGTAAATAATGTTGGAATTTTTTTTTTTTTTTTACTAAAATAAATTATCTATTCTGAATCAAAAGGTGCAAACACAGTGTAAATCAATTCTCCTGATAATTAGCATTTTAATTGTAATTGAAATATTATAACAAATAATTTTAAACAAAAAAAAAAAAAAATTTAATTGTAATTTAAATATTATAACAAATAATTTTAAATAAGCAGTGGAAATTTTCATTCCAGAAAAAATTCATTCATAAATCAAAGAAGAAAAAAAAAAAAAATTGGAATAAAAAGAAAAATTTAATCAAGAATAATTTGATTAGTGCAAAATTATCCGATGTAATACTAAAGGCAAGTTTATCGTTGATAAAACTGTGATTATTCTGTACGATTGAAAGAGGAATATGATAAACAGCATCTTATATTTAAATAACTGTAAATTTAAATTTTCATTCAATTTTAAACTTTCAATCAATCTAATTTTAAGTAATTTTCATTTTTAGTTTGTTGTTTTTTTTTTCCTTTCATTTTCCTCTCTGTTTAATTTGATTTAATTCAGAATTTAATTCAAACATCAAATATCACATTTGTCATTCATTCGCCTGAAATTTTATGCTTTATTTTAAAAATAAAAGAAAAAAAAGCAGCAAAGAGTAAATTGTCAATAATTATTACTTCCATAAATTATTCCAAATATTTTGGAATAAAGAAAGGAAAAGTAATGAAACTTCTGAGATGAAATTTTATTACCATCAATGAAATCTCATTGTTATCATTTATCATTTTAATCATTCAAATGCACATATCACTTTCATTAACAAACCAATATGAGATATTTTTATGGTCATTTGTGATTTGTGTTACAACAATGCGACCGTTTTCTACGCGCTAAACTTGAAAAGCATTTCAAATAATCAAGCAAATAAATGTTCATCTTTTCCAATCTAGTTCTGTATTTCAGGTGATCTTTTATGGAACTAATCGATAATTCCTATTCTTCACTGTTATCTAATTTTTTTTCTCTAAAGTGATCATTTCGTAGTATTATTTGTATATTGCATACATTTCATATTTGCTATTATATGCTTATTATTTCATCATGTACATTTTGATATATTCACGTTAAATCATCTATTTCAGATCACATTAAATCATTTGTTTTGTATCCAGACGGGCAGATATAAGGGTACAGATATCATAACTTAGATTTTGATATATATTCACGATAAATTATCTATTGCTTACACAAATAGATCACATTAAATCACTTGTTTTATACTCAGACAAATAGATAGATGCATAACATATGAATCGGAAGTTTACATCTCACGTTAATCAAACATAATTTTTGATTTTTTTTTTTCTTTCAAATTTTCTGCAATTCTTTACATTGTACATGATTTTTGTCATACATTTTTTCTCATCGAATTAATCATAGATCTAGATCGTATTAGCGTTAAAACATGTTATTTCTTTAATTACCTAAAAGTTTACTCCTTAAAATAATATTTAGCTAAGGGAAGAATTACAAAGTGATGACACCAGAGCAGTGTGAATTTCTTGCCGGTAATGAATGGATTCAGGTCTTTTTTTTTTCTTTTCATGCTTATTTTGCTATTTACCCAATACAATACCTCAGCATTCATTTTATTTGTTTTTAAACCGAGCTATTGAACCTTTGGACTCTTTGGAATGCTTCTACAGCAAATGCCTATTAAAGTTCTTGATATCATAAGGGTAGAAACTGAAAAAGGGAAATAAAATTCACGAGTTTTCCTGTGAAAAGCTCATTTAAATATTGAGATCAACTTCCCTCTTTTCCAAGAATTTGAATGTATGAACAGATCTTAAGTTGAATCAAATTCAAAGAAGGGATAAGAAGAAAAGACGTGCTTATTAGTTCTTAATTCTGAAAACATAATATTTTGTAGTCCATTCGGTTTATTTCAGATAAATCCGCAATTTAGTCTCGACGAATTACGCCTTATAAGTGGTGATATTGGGCCATTTGAGGCTGGTATACCTGTTTGGGTACCACTTTGGATGGCAATTACACTAAGGAAACGTCGAAAGTGTACCATAATTGTTGGTACCTATTTATTGAAATCATTTATGATTATAATTTACCAAATACACTCATATGGTTCATAATTATTACACGTTTAGCAAACCTGAATACATAACACTGATAACGCATATCCTCCCTTCTTTGATATTACTTTTACCCTAAAGGAGATTTTTATAGCCACCAGAATGGTTATGCGTTGATGAACTGAAAAAGCTTGTAGTTGCCGAAAGTGGAAACAGTGCATTCGGGCAAGTGCCGCGCTTCTATTTAGAAATAGCTCACATGTTCGTACGATATGCCAAAGAAGATCTCCCAGATAGCGATATGGTTTGAAACCTATAGAATTTAATTTTTGATTGAAATAATTTTTTACTTCACTTTTTGAGATTTTATAAAGCCAAATTTACTCTCGTAATTGCAAAAAGCTAAGTGCTTCAACATGCCCACAGTTAGGAAGTCTCCTTACTATAGAGAAAAAATAGTGAAACTTGTGACTTTTTATGGGAAAACATAGGAATTTATTGAGCTTCCATTACATATAATAAATCGTCATTCATTAAGCAGTGAACATTTGCATAACTTTAAATGTGCAATATTTAACTGGTAGTGATAAATATAAATACTGCGTGAAATAGAAGTAGAAAGAAAAAGGAAATGAAAGGTAGAATGGAGGAATTATCTAGATGAAATACCAAAATTGTAGAACTGAAACACTTCATTTTTGAAATTTACTCAACTCATCTCAAATATTTTGTACATGCTGTACCTTTATATATATATAAGGGCCAATATGTTACTCGGAAACCTCTAAGACGGCATGTTTCACCGTGAGGTCTTTAGTTCAATTATTATTTCTTTAGCAATTGAATAGTTATTTACATTAACTAAGTCGAAATCAGGAATAGCAGTTCCTAGCAATATTATTTGCAGATACGCGTTTATGTACAAGACTTGTGGGATAAGCGATCTGCGAAGCTCAGTAACTCATCGACAAAATTTTTAGGACAGGTATACAATATCTCGAAAAAAGTATATATATATATATGTACAGTTGTATATTAGACTAAAAAAGCTCTGAGGCTAACTAACTGCACACGAACAAGAAATTGCCTACAAAAATAGAATTACGCACCATTTTCCACTTCCATTAGTTGAAGGTGACAGTCTTAAAATCTTCCCATATTTAGAAAACTAACGATCATAAGAAGGTGTGCGTTTTTACATAAATTATGTAAGAACATTGGAAGGGAAAAGTAAGCATAACGGTATGAGAATCAATGAGCATATATCGCTAATAAGATTATCCGATTACAACATGCTTTAAATATTGGAAACATACATAACATAACATTTCCTTGTCTGTCCTCTCTTGGGCTTTCATCTTTCTCTCCATTCCTCCACACATTACTTCTGATACCAAAGGGTATTAGTAGAAAGCTATTTGTGGAGAATATAATATTACATACTACTCGGGATTCTTATATTTCGCGGCCTTAATCAAAATAGGATGTTTAAGTCTTATTTCAAAGTAAAATAGCACTATACAAAACAGCAAACAATTGTAAGACAAGAACAATTAAAATCGGGAAAAACAGATAATGAGAGAAAAGATATATTTCCGCATATTTTTACAGAGTTTCATATAATTCATATGTTTACATTTAAATTATATGATAAAATCTTTATAGGTGGAATCGTGCCATGCGAGAATGGATAATATTACGTTTATGGAAGTGGCATACATTAAACGGTCATTAATCATAGCTAGTCGTGAAATTGAAGCCCTTAACAAATCGTTCCATGAATTATCCAGTCAAACTAGTAGTGATCAAAGATATGTCATAGCCTGAAAGACTTTCTCAAACTATGCTTTGTATTTGAAAAACCGTTTGCTCCAATATCTATTCGATCACTATAAGGGAAATAATAGCCTGAAAATGAACAATACTGCATATGAATTTCCAAATTTTATTGCTGGTAACTTTACATTTTACGTCGGCTTCTTTTTTTCTCCTATTTCATCCCTTAGTAACGAGGATTAAAGAATAAGTCACTAAGAAAAAAAAAAAAAACTGCAACTTCCAACTGCCTCCCGCAGATAAACCAAAACTAGTTCATAGTTTCCCCTGGATATGACAATATCTTACACTCCGAAATTAATGTTCCAACTTACAGCAACAGTTGTGTGATACTAAGCGAATAAGGTACCTAAGGTGCTACTGCGTCTTCATACTTGATTTTCCTTCGTCGACTGTATGCCATCAAAAATGCTTGCAATGTTTCCATTAACGCATCAACTGCAACAGGATTGCCAGCTACTATATTTAGCGCCTTAAACATTTGTTCCTCTGTACAACATCTGAAATAGATACCGATGATACATTCCCTTGTAAATCCGGAAGTTTTTCATCCACAATGACTGATAATTAAATTTACTGATAAAGGAAATGTGGCTCGTAAATGTTACAGGATTTCACTATAATCACTTAGGATGGCTAAGTGAAACAGATTAACCAACAAAAAAAAAAAAAAAAAAAAAAAAAAAAACCCAAAAAAAAAAAAAAAAAAAAAAAAAAAAAAAAAAAAAAAAAATGCTGAAAATGTTAGGAGAATAGAGCAAAGCATTTCAACAGACATTTCTGGAACTTTCCAAACACGTTTACCAAACTATCCATAGAATCAACATAAACCTGATCAGGCAGCTTATACAAGCATCTCTCAACACGTTACATGCGTCACTTCCGGTAGAAAGCATGACTTCCAAATAATTCGGCAGTGTCTCGCCATTGATCAGATTCCTGAGTGGACTCTCGTAGGCTAGCAACTTCGAGCTTATCCCTGTGCAAAGATAGCGATCCGACAGCTATAACATTCTTTATTCACAAGAAAAAATTTAGCATACTTTAGCCGCAATTTGCATTCTGGCTAATCGGTTAGCTCATGCATTTCCTCTTCGATCCTCCGAGAATATAGTTCTCATACATAAATTCTAAAAGTGACAATTTTTGAGTCTGGTTGTCATTATTAGCTAGCAACATATGTGATATAGTCAGAGCATTAGTCTGTCCAAGACCATACTGGTAACAATTAGACCGGCAAATTGTTACATGATATATGTGGACCCAGATTTAAATATACAATTTTCAGTTACCTTTAGTAGAGATGGTATATCAATCTCAGCTATTCTCAAGCATGACTTGCCGCAGCCGCATAAGTAATGCAAGAAAGTGGAAAATAAGCGAAATGAGCACTGTTCCTCTTCTTCATTAAATTCAAATGTATCACGGAATTGCTCCGAAAATCCACTTCCGAACATCCCCTAAAAACCGCTAATTTAGGCTTTAAAAGATCGACTCATCAAGAAGGAAGTTAAAAGGAATTTACCACTGTAAGGATTGGAAACGTATAATTGAAAAAAAAAAGGCAAATATCGGAAACAGAGGAAAACTAGTTAATTATCTTCTCTGTTTCCCAGAACAGCTGAGAGTTTTGAAATATATAGTAGTAGTAGTAGAAGTACTAAAAATCATCCACGACAAAAAAGACTGGACGTGAGAAAGAAAAGGGGTTTTTACATGCTGCAGTGCACTGTAAAATGTGATATCCTTTAACAGTCAGTATTTGCATTTATAACAATTCGTAATATTAAGAAATGGCACTAAATACTGCATATAATTATAACCATCTAAACTGTCGAAATCCTTAGTGTAAGATATTTCCTTTAACAAAGTTACTACGGAAATCACAAAGCTTTTGGAACAACAATGTGGTATTTAGCATTTCATTCTGGAAGCAGGTACGAACTGATAAAATTGAATTCTAACAAAATGATTAAGAAGTTACCCGGAAATATTCACTTCCTTCGCATAAGCATTTCTTCGGAACGACTTCCATCGATTTACCGCATTTAAATTTAATAAATTCTGGTGCACCAGATGCTGTCTTTCTTGACAATAAAATTGCTTCCTTTACAACACACTTACTTTGCGTTATATCCCTATTAATATAGCTAGATATATCGCCCCACATTGCGTATAACGAATTCGTTAGCACATCTGATGGAACCAAAAATGAGAGTGCAACCAAAATCTGACGAATTAATGTCGGCTGAAAGTAGGTACTATTATCAGGTAAGGAAATATCAAGAATCGGAAAACAAAATAAACACTTGGTCCCAAAAAATTCACTAATCAATTGATTATAATAAATACACAGATAGCGTAATAGTATCATTAGGAACAGCATGAGTGTTTGACTATTTAATGTTATGTACCATGGGTGGCAGACTTGTACGCCAATACGGTTGTACATATTTCTGCTGAAAGAAGCAGTCTGCCATGGTAGCAGACTTGTACGCCAATACGGTTGTACATATTTCTGCTGAAAGAAGCTTGCGATGTTAGTCGTTCAATCATTTCATTTTATTTACAACAGTCTATTAGTAATCAGCATTTTTTCTGCTAACATCGACTGCTGCTCAGTGAAAAGGAAAACAGTGCTGATAAAACTTTATAATATCCAAAAGAAGCCAACTATGTCAATTACTGGAGCACGGCAAAATATGAAAATGATGATCATATAGTTGAATATAATTTATTATAAACATGAATTAAATTTTTGTTGAATTGATGACTTTATTTCTGTAAAAATATGGAAACGACGCATGACTTTTATCCCTTTTCCTTACAAAACACAGCATATCCTCTCCTAAACTGCATTTATTTTCAAACGTGAAAAAAGTAAGAAAATAAAGATGTACCCCTTCACTATATGTCGTTATTTGCCAGTTTTCTTCGTAATTACTATCAACCAACATTTCCCGCAATTTTGCTAAGAGACGTTCAACTGGTTTATGTGTCAGTAGCATACGTTTCCAGTTATCAATTCTTCTAAAAAACTATATAACATGAGGGAAAATCCTCCTTCACTTTACAATTTTAACCAGTGAAAATTCATCCAAAAAGCTCTGACTGAAATAAAGCACACAAAACAGTATTTGTCTATGAGATCGTAATTTGGCGGTAAAATCCCATTCCAACTCACTGAGTTATTAGTCAGTACAAATACCCCTCTACTCTTTCCTCTGCTTTTCTCAATTTACAATGCAGTACTTCTTATATAGACAGAAGACGAAAAGGATACCTGACGAGATGCAATGTTGCTATGCATGCCTTCATTTGTTCAATTTCATCATTCGATTTATATATATTCTTCAACACTTCCAACCCAAAGGGTGCATCAATATGAGAAGAAAATTCCTCCAATAGGGCATTGCCAAAATCACATCTTATTGCACATTCTGAGCATTGTGAAATTCGTCTGAAAAATCCGTACATCTTTTAGTGAATTTAAGTTTCACATAAGGTTTTCAAAATCGTTTCCCATCGATATTAAATCAACTAGTACTCTCGAATGCTAATTTTCTTTATTAGTGCACGCCAAATTACGAATGAAGTATTTTATTTACGAAAAGAAGTTATGGTTAAAAAAAATTAAGCATAATTTCATGATGTTAAGAAGATTTAAATGCAAAAAAAAAGAAAGGAAAAAGGAAAAACGAAATTGCTCTTTAAATTAAATGTTATGGGAACAGGAATTTTATTCCGTGGTAATGATGAGTTTATTACTCTGAACCAAAATGTTAATTGATTGAAAGACAGAAAAACTTGCAAGAAACATTGCATATCAAGCTATAAAAGTAAAAACAAAAACATGCACATGCATTTGCACTACAACAATTTCCGCAGAATAAAAAAAAGTACCTTCCGCTTCGGCATTTACGCGTCATCAAAATATGAATAACGAGAGTATGCAGCTCCAAACGGGACAAATTCTCCACCGCTAAACGATGCCGGAAAATTCGTCGTATTGTACGTGGTGCTTTAGAAACCATCGATGGTGCTTCGGAGATATATCGCAATAAGGTGCTGACAATCTGGAAAAAAAGGACGTATCAAATATCATGATAGTTTACAATAAGTTCACTCCTTTTTTAATAATGAAAGTTAGAAAAGAAAAAAAAAATCTCAGATTCGTTAATTCTTGGAACTTCTCAATCCTTCGTTATATAAACTTAACTGCAACTTCCTGATTCTCATTTCATTTGAAATCCAAATAAACAATTAACAACTTTCTTCACATAACATACTTGACATAAACATGTGTTTACTAACCATGAAACTCATTAAAAAAAGATCTAAGTGGGACCTACAAAACCAGTCTATTTTCTCATGGAAACAGCAAAAAAAATTACTTTTGATGTAATCAATCGCTTCATGTTGGATTCACTGTGTGATAACCAAGCCAAAATATACAATTCACCGACAACAAGCTGAAATAATCAGATATACTATATGATAGATCCCAACTGTTACCAAACATTTTTTTTTTTAGTCTTTGAGGAACAAAAATTCCATTGTCTTGAAACATTTTTGACTAACCAAGACTTCTACTCTTCTTTTATAAGTGACACGACTAATGATATTATGAACCAAAAGCTGTCACAGAATTTAAAACAATAGTTATATTACAGACAAAACAATACGATGGTGCATACTTCCGTATTCTTAATGGAGGTATGTACAGGGCGATTCACATAATTAGGGCTATCATTTGTGGATGTTGGGCGTTCCATGCACTCGATATATTCATCCATTAGTGATGTCGGTGAACTGCAATTTTCGACCAGTTGTTAGTTTTTCATTTATTTATTTATTTTTTTTTAAGAGTCTACAGTTCTTACTAAATATATGTTTAATCGGCACAACAAGAGTAAGTTCAACATAGCCACCGTCCAAATAAACCGAATACATCATTCATGTCATGCACGAAAATGAAGCAATCCTCGATTGAGTTATCACCAAATATGCTTATCAGCAATTTTTAATTCCAGCAAAACCGTTGCACTTAGCCCTTATTCCGATAATACTTTCCTACTGTTTGTTATTATCAATAAATCTGTGATAATAATGCCTTTATATTCTCCTTGGTCCCCTTGGTTTAATGGAATGTGGTATTTCATAATATGATCCACCACAATTAAAATAAGAACAGGGAAAGGAGAAACTCAAACAGTGACATCCTTTTCGGTGACATCAAAGGTGATCGCATTCCAGGTGGTGGTGATTGTGATGGACTCCAAGAGAATTCGACGAACCTTCTCGAAGGAAATGAATCAGGATCCACAACGTGAGTGAGCACTTCAAGGTTTGTCGAATGAAATGGCATCAACTGTAACTGATTTCTTTATCTCAAAATAGATTGTGCGTACTGAATCATTTTGGTGTTTTGAAATTTAATAAAAAGTTTTGTGAATTTCGAAGAAAATGTTCGACATAAAATTAGCTCTCACCTAACAACGGAAAATAATAACCCTAAACCATATTTATCTGCAACTCTTTACCTTTGGCAAGTCGAAAATTTCTCACAATTAAGATAGACTCACCATCATTTTGCAACACAAACAATCTATTTTACGGCGCCCAACACTATTATGAGCTGTACATTCCTCCACCGCTCGACCTGATAGCATCTGAAAAAATGTTCACTGAAAAACTTTAAGATTATTAGAACCCATAAAAATAATTCTACTATTCAATTATATCCGGCCAAAATAAGGAGACTGTCTTAAAAGTGATGAAATTCCATTCCTGGAAACTCAGTAAGATTAATAGTACAGAGAAACTCGATCTAGATAACACCAAAGATGATTTAGAAATGACATGAGAAATTTCGCATAAGCAAACATGACGGAGCGAGGAACTTTCCGAAGCTGTATTGAAATTTTCTTGAGCTTAAAGCAATTTATAAATCATGCAGATTCAAGAAACTAAGCATAAAATGCCATAAAACTATGTTGAAGTAAGATAGTTTATTCAATGAGCACCACTTCGTTGTGTATTTAAAGTTTAAATTTAAATCGTTATCACACTTTGTAAACATGTGTGATAACGATCTTTGGGGAAAAAAAAAATAAAAAAAGAATTGCAAACTTACACTACAAACACGCCCACTTCCATCCAAATAAAAATTGATATGATCTACGACGATATCCAGAAATCTGGTTGAAAACGTCAAATAACTTAATCCACTTCCGTCATGAACGAAGTATCTAAAACATGAAGATATATGTAGAAAAGTGTATATATCAAAGACTGCAAAATATTGCCGCAAAGAATCTAAGGAATTTTCTGGCCTGAAATTACCTTTCTTCCTTCAACTTCCCAAACTCATTCTTTACTACTTTCTTCTTTTCCTATTACCTGCAATACTGATAATATGAAAATTAACAGATAAGCATGCCAAACCTAAGTGTATTGACGATCAGTATTTGTTGCACAGAATCAGCTTTTTCAAGTCCATCAACCAGTATATCGAGAGCACCGTGACCACGAAGTGCTGCTCGTCCCCAGGAATCCTTAAATAAGATTTCCAGAACTTCAACCTCCTTAGAAATAAACCAACTTCCTATCTCCTACTCCTTCTTTTGGAAATTAACCTTGTCTTTCTAATGCTACTCCGTTTTACTTTCCATTCTCTTCTATTAATTTCTTCCATCATACCTGTGCAAAGCAGAGAAGCATTTTTAACATATATTCTGGACGTGGATGCGTTTCAACAATCTTTGTTATACAACTCGGTGTTTCAAACTGTTCGCGAAGTTCAAATGATGCATTACACATTTCCACGATATAGCTTTCGCACTGACCTTCTAGGAAGCAATCCAACAAAACTCCTACACCATTACTGAAGCAACAAAAGAAACGTATACAAAACAAAGCATAAATTCACTCTAATGTCAAGTACCACAAAATTCCAATTTTGACCTTTTTCCATCTTTCCTCTTTTCTTCATTTTTATATTTAATTCTACTTGGCTAATCGTACAATTTTTTTTTTCCATTAATAAGATTCATGCAATGTAGTAAATGTCGTAGAGACTTTCCTAACATAAAAAATATAAAAACTCAAATTTTAAATGTTTTCCAACCTTCCTGCCAGTTGCCGTCCAATTCGTTTCGTACCCTTATATCGGACAAAGCGACAAATTAATTGTAAAACTGCTTGCTGTATTTCATGCCCATATTCCTCATCCATTCTTTTCGTACGATCCAACAAATTACCCAAGTATAGGCCGGCATTTGACAGCAATAACCGCTAAAAAAAAAGATATGCTTGGAACATCTTAAAATCTGAAATTCATATCTAAGCTAACAATGAATTTTCAAATGAATATGATAATAAGATATTCAGGATAAATAATTCGCATAAATAAAATACCATAATTTTAAATACAATATTACAAGGGTACGAAACAGCAGTTTGCAACGTTTCAAATCCTTATCACTCAATATCAGAAAATAATAAACTTAGTGTAATACAAAAATTGTAATTTTTTTCATCATGGAATAAATTAGTATCTGTTTTTCAATCATTAATGAGTAGTTGTTTATGGTATCGAAATATTCATAGTCATTTTTGAACAAGTTGCATTTGCAAAGAGATACTACAGACTTTCAACATGATTCGTACGTATACCGCTCTATTATTTACTTTTTATATGTCATATTTCATTACTACTCCTGCTTCTACATTATGTCGAACTGAAATCAATCTATTGTTGATTTTGGCTGGAAGACATTCTATTTGCATTCCGTTCCACGCAATGGAGTAAAGGAACTACATCATTGTAACGCAACAGAATATGTGTCGTTGATCACATGCGTTGCAGTTAAAATTTTTTTTTCCAAAAAGGAAATGTTCGGAAAGCAGCTTCTTTTTAAGATTTCATACGTAGGTCTTATGCATACCCTAGTATTTAGATTTAGATTTCTAATTTCATTTCTACTTTAAATTTTAATGCTCAACTATTTGAAATTGTTTAAACTGTCTAAAATAAGGTAACTTCTGCAAAATTTAGCTGTTTAAAATATATGCTAAAATATTTAGATGGATGTCACTGTACAACTAAGTGAAAAAAGTTACAAATTTTGTCATTCGCAAAACATTTCCA
>PQVD01000367.1:13818-27225 GCA_003012265.1 Setaria equina
CTCACAAATTTCCTTATTATTTTCGAGCATGGTCATTTCTCTATCCTTTTTCTTTTGTATACTTCTTCTATCTTTTATATATAATTATAATCTTATTTGTACATCACATGATTTGTATATTCAGTTCTAGACATAGTTACTTTACGGAGAACTTTTTTTGTAGAGGGAAAAACTTTTCTTTTTCACGTGATTCAACTGATATTTCATTTCCCATAGAGAAACTGGTAGAACTGTTTTGATGTATTCAGAAAATAAAATCTTGAAAAATCTTGTTTTCTTCTACATTTTCAAAATCCAGCTCCATTTCAGTTTCATCATATCATCGCGTAACTGCCAGTCTATCGTGATAATTACAATATTAGATTTTTCTTTTCTGTCCATGAAGACGGTGACCACAATATCCGACAAAGTGTCCACAGCGAAGCAATCATTTTCAAAAGTCATATGCTGATTAAAGCATTAAAAATCGAAGAAATAAGAACAGAACATGAACTGAGCTAGAAACTCGCTAATCAAAAAAGACTGCGCATCCTATGATCCTAGTTTCCCAGTAACTAATTTGCATCCATCGATCCTGTTTACTTCAGCATCTTATCGATCAGCACATTGCAACCAAATTCTCATCCTTCAATCGTTACAAATTTCAGGTCGTTGTTCAATGTGGAAATTATAAGTAACTATGGTGGCTGACGAAAAAACAATGAGCTTACTTTGATGCCATTTTTATTGACCGTTAAGTAGTTTGCCGTCTGAAGTGCCACTTTGGCTATTTCATTTTCTTCATGATCAATTGCCATCGCAATACGATCTACCAAATGGGTATTTCCAACAATCAGCTCCATGCATCGCTGATCTGTTGCAACATTACATATCAGATGAAATGCGGCACATTTCGCATCCATTGGTACCTTCGGACCACTTTCCAGCAAACGAACTAAATTTCTTCAGAATTTAAACGAATTAAATTAAGATGCTTGAATGAAAAGTTATTTCGCATTTTGTACCCTACACAGCTGATGATATAGTGTCAACTTCAAACATTTCAATTTTATAAATTATGCTTCTGTTCCCATTTTTACCAGAAACACTTGATATTTTTTAGCACCTTTACATGGAAATGGAATTATCAAGACAAAAATTTACGGAATATTTACCAGCTCTATGAAGTTTATCGAATTAAAGGTATACCAATATTTTCAGTACGTGAATACTGTGACGTTGTAAAGTGATAGAACAGACCAAATTTTGAACGAAAATCATAATTAAATTTAAACTAGGAATAGTTAAACAAAAATTTCAAACATACCTGCAATATTTGCGAAATTTCCGGGTGGTTCGGCCAGCTACAATGTGTTAATATAAGAACGTTTATTGTGAAGTGTAAAGCATAAATTAACTTGAAATCTAAATAAAAGTAAAATTTAAGCCCACCTCGGAGCAGAGAGATGGCACTGTTCCATATACTTCTGTCAAAACAGATAGAACATCACTTAAAATTTCCAACCATTGCGGCCTAAAAATGAAGGATTCTTGTCTAATATATAGTGCTGATCTGTAAACATCATATATACAAAATTTCATATCAAAAGACTGATTTTTTATCAACCAATGAATACTGCATATACTGCTTTCGCACTAAGACTTGCATTTCTGACCTAGCTTTGTTTGAAAAAATCCCAAAATTTGCATAAATCTATAAACAATGCTAGTCTGTTTTATATGTTTGTCGAATTTCAAGAAACGGCGGCATTTTGTAGATGCTAAAAAAGTTTCTTATTCGAATGATGAGAGATGAGTAATTGAGCACATGGTAATGAACGAAAAAATGAATTATTAAACTATTGCTGACAAATACTCTATCAATTTGTTGAGATTTTACTCAGTGAAATTACAATCTCATTGTATCGAAAAGTGACTAGGAATACTGAAATGCTTATAAAATCTCCTATAAACCAAACAGCAATTCTCCAGAGATCCATACTCTATTACTTATGCTTTCTCATATTAATCACCCCTTTCATGAAGATCTGTACATAAAAAAAATATGCAAAAAAAGTACTGCTGGTCAAAATTCTGCAAGGAACATTTCCACAGGACAGTCATCAGTGTAACACCAATTCGTGGGCATTTCTTTAATTTCGCCTCCCATTCTTCTAGTGTTTTTATTTTCTGAAAATTTCCTCAATTTATTAATGTTGATTGCATTATATAAAATCACTTATTTTCAAGATGTTTAATGAATCAAGTTTTTTCTGATTTCATAAAACAATTATTAGCTGTCATGGATAAAGCACTAATCGAAGCCGAAGTAAGGCATGTAATTAATTTAGATAAAGGATTCTAATGCAAAAAGATGGCATGCTCTAGAAATTAATGAAATGTTTCATAAATTTCTCTATTTTCTTAAAATAATACCAAAATTTCATTCTTAATAATTTTGAAAACAAAAAGCATAACGACACGAATAACCAAACTTTCATTAAAAATTCTAATCCCTTCCACCGGTAGAGTTAATCTCGAAAACAATGACAGAAAGTTTAATTTTTTCTTATCGCTAATAATATCAAAACGATCTGATTCATGGTGAACATCTATTTGAGAAGAGATAATTGCTAGTTGCTGAGGTATTTCTCACTCTTTCTGTTAGTGAAAGTTGAATAAGAACGAGACAAACCTTGAGTTCTACAAGAATATTTTTAATTTGTTTCAAATCATCTCCCAAAAGCACTGTTTCCATCTCATCCAACTCGTCCGTCTTTCGACGCTTTGGCTTTGATGCCATTACAATGAAATATATAACTGAAAAAATATTTTATATATGGAAGAAAAAGTGTTAAAATTAGCAATTATAATAGAACGAAATAAATTTCTTCGGAATATACAAACGCTGTTCAGCACGACTCGACCTCGTCACGTGAAAATACGTGAAATAAAGAGAGAGAAGAGTGTAGGAAAAAAAATCATATTAGAAGCGCAAATTTCAGGAGTAGAGAAAAACAAAAAAAAAAAAACTAATAAAACTTGACTAAAAGATGACTTGATACGCACAACTACTTGTTACATTGCAATGCAGCACAAAAGCTGAAAGTGCAATGCAGTAATTACGTATACTAATAGACTACACAACGAACTAGACTAGTCAGTTTAAATAGCAAATGACTAACTAGCCTAACATTCATGCTACGTGTAAATTTTGTTCGTAGTATTATAGTATGATTATTAAGTAATCAAGTAATTAAGTTAGACGTATGTGAATGTAATGTAGCGTATTGAAAAACTGAATGCCACTTCTATAGGATGCAGAAAAATTATCAATACATAGTGACATTTCTTTTTTCCTTTTTTTTTAATATCCAATTATGAAGAAAATTTTAACAGGCAAAGAATAGCTATAAAATGTTTTAGAATGCATAAGAGTTTATACAAAAATTTTAACTTTGAAATTTTACGAACTTTAGGTAAAAATAGTGATAAATTTACAAATGATAACAAATATCACTCGATATCAGTGCTGTTAACTGATTGTTAGCGATAAAATTTGTATTATATTTAGCTTCATAATAAATAAATGTAATGTAAGGTGTTATGCATTACTGCATTGCTTCTTTCTGTATTGATGAAAGAGCTGTACCCACGTGCAACGGAGATGTGAAACGTTATGTGAAAGAGGATTAGCAGTACCGTTTACGTCACATTTCATACGAAAAAGAGGATGATACAACGGAGTGAGTAGAAGCAGGAAACGTAACCGCAACGTGTGCAAGCGTGCAAACGGCGTGATTATGGGAAATTTGAATATGTGTGCGTGTCTATGTGTATGATTGCATGTATATGTCAACCGCTTTTGCGTTATCGTAGTGTACGTCTCATATCGTTGCCGACCTTTCTCACCTGCATGCATTCACGGACATGTGTATGTAGGTACTCAAACATACACGTAATGACATGCACTTCTGCGAGGTGACATACAAGTGTATGTAGAAGACATATACACAACACGCGCACTTACTTGGATTCATAGATACACAATCACATACACAGGTATACACACAGCCACCACATACACAATTGCATACACACACATTTACATACACAACTGTACGTACACATGCATTCACGTACACAACTACACACACACATATATAATTACGTATACACACCCAATCACATACATAACTGTACACACACATATAGACACATGCACACACACACAAACACACATACACGTGCGCACACACACATACAGAATTGCACACATAAAACACACATAACTGTACACACACACATACACATACAGTCACATACAGAATGAATGCATTTATAGATACCATGCAGACAGACATTCACTGACATGCATTTGCATGCAGTCACTGAGATACAGACAAGGATGTACAGACACACATTCCCACGTACACGGTGTACATGCATGGACAGACACGCATGCACTGATGCATGCAGACAGATACACATCCTCTGATCGATCGCGTTCACAGTGATACATTAGCCCCTGGCACACACACACACACACACCCTCTGGGAGCGTTGCAGCCAATTCGAATTGCCGCCATAGTGCCGCGACGCGAGGGATGTATTTGCAGTAGATGCGATGCGTCGCGTGCCTGTATAACGTGCATTCTATGGCAGAGTGATGCGTGTCCCGTGGTTCTTACTTGTCCTTCACGTGTACTTCAAAACTTTATACGTGAATTTAACGTAAACATCATATCATCAGATATCATTGCCAATTAGTTCAGTTAACTGGAAAAATTCGGACTACTGCTGAGCGAGCGAGCGAGTGAACAAAAGAAACGAATGGATGAATGAATGAAAACGAGCCAGTTATATATCGATGAGATGGTTTTTTTTATACGACGATGATGATGCATTCAGTTTATCTAATTTCTAGATGTACACGTACACGTGGGAAAATATGTTTAAGGAAATTATCGTAACCATTGGAAAGCAATTTGATAAAAGCTAATCCAATGATAAGAAACCAGGAGAGAGATTCCCTCGAAATCGCGGGAATTTACTGAGGATTCATCTGTCATAACTTCATTCGTTAATCGGTGGTAGTAAGCAAGGAAAGTATTTAAGCAGTTTTATTTTGCTTATGATGTTAGTGTAATTTCACTTATAGTTAAGTTTTGTATTTTTAAGCATATTATGTGATTCCTTACAAGTTTACAAATGTTGAATGTAATTTCTGTTATATGTTTTATCATTGAAAAGTATTTAGTTAAAGAAAGAAAAAAAAAGTTAAAGTGAGATTTTGAAGAAAAAAAAAGTGTAGAGCTAATTAAAAAGATGTGAGCAGTGTACGAAGTGATTAAAACATATACTAAAATGGGTAAGAAAGGCATTTACTATGATTTACTGATATGGAATGATATTGTATTGTACGGATAAAACGAATTTATAGTTGAAATTAATTGTATAACTTTTTTCTTTTTTTTTTTTACAGGAAGAATTCCGCCATGAGCGGGATGAAGCGTAAAGGATGCGTAAAAAGGGAACTATCTCCGCTTATTCCGAGGAAACATAGTCGACGTTCTCGTAATGTCAGAGAAGAATTGGATGATGTAATATTCTTCTTTTCTTTTATTATTTTTATTTTGTGTACAATGTTTACAATCTACGGTTAATGTATACGTTACACGTTCACGTTGATTACTTAAGTAGCATTCATTTGATAAAGCGTGATCAATTAAAGGGATAGTTATGGAAATAGTGCTGAGCTAATCTAGGTTAATCTGATAGTGACGTGTGTTACGGGAATTTACACGTTATTCACATAAACACATATCAAAGTGATAATAGATTTTGTTAGTGGTGGGACAATTATTACATATTATTAGTGATAAATTATGCAAATGAAGTTTTCAGTGAACTGCACAGGGTTTAATCTGTTGGCATACATTGTTAGCATGTGTGCCATTCTCCTGAGAAATTCGAAATTTGAAAAATGAAATAGCAATTAGGATCAGTGAAATAATTAGACCATTTGAATAAGCAAATTTTTTGGACTAGTTAATGGAGCTTATCGGCTAATCAGATAGTAATTAAAAACGATTTCAGATATATGATACTTTAGCTTTAATTTCAAGTATTAAATAGTAATTCAGTAACTAAATGTAGCTCTTTTTTTTATGAGAATGGAAGTATAACACATCATTGATTTTTCAGACTGTTTTGAAGTTTTTAAAAGTAAAATAGATTGGTAAATTTAGTTGCGACAGTGTGCTGAATTGGTGGACACTTTACGAAACTATAGAACTACAGATAATCGAATGCTGTGTGAAAGTTTTATTCGCGCACCGTCTCGCCGGTACTGAATTTTGCATTTGTCGAAGTTTGTGGAATCTTGTAAATGATCTAGAGTTATTAAACATGTTTGTTCTGCTTAACAAGTTCAATATTTTTGTTTGAAGTCTTCCAAAAAAAAACCTAAAGCTTCTTACGCTGTTTTCAAGATCTCATAGTATTAACTCATATATCATTTCAAAAGACGAATTATTAAGAATAGAAACTTTTCTTTTCAGAACCGAACCAAGGTATTTTGACATTGTCACTCATCCAATCGATCTGACAAGGATTCAACAGAAAATTAAGACCGAAGAGTACAGTACGGTTGAGGATCTTTCAGCAGATATCCGTCTTCTGGTCAATAATAATAAAGCTTATTATAAGGTATTATAACTTCTGAAGTTTCTGTTGAATTTAAATTTATTTCAAACTCGATCCATATTGCTCATAACTTAAGAATTAAGTGGGAAGGTTTAACACGATATTCTGCAATATTTTGCACCTCGAGACTGAGAAAGCTTCATGAAATATTATTCATTCTTGTCACAAGATTTGTTTTACTGAACGATAAGACAATCTTGGTGCTTCTAGAACTCCCGTATTAAATGCATTTTTAGCTCACATTTAAGCTTATTATTCAGGAGGGCAGTCAAGAGTACAAAGATGCCTGCGAATTATGGGAATTATTTGAGTCGCAGAGAAAGGAAATCCTTAAAAACACTTCTGCTACACAAATGGGGGAGCAGTTCGTTTTTTTTACATTTCTTAATTTTATTTGATAATATTAATGATACTGTAGTGATCGACTGTCTTTCAAGTTTTTAAAGGAGTATAGTTCAAAAAATCACATTTGACTGCCGTCGGTAGCAGTTTGGAGTGCTGTTGGATAAGAGCTGATATGATTTAGAATTGGGAAGTCTTATTTTGATTTTATCCCTCGTAAACTTCCCAGATTTGAAAGGCTTTCAGAAGTTTCCTTCCTCAATTTGCAAATTTTAAATTTTTTTAAAATACTAGTAGAACATTTAGAATAAAGCACTGTAAGCAATAATTTCTCAACTTTTTGTGCTGAGAATACCTAAAACTATAAGTGATTGCAGCAAGGATGACCCAGTAATTGAGACAAAACGTGATGTGGTACCAATTGATCTACTGGAGGAAATTGTTGTCTGTACTTTAGAGTTAACGGATGAAACGGGCCGATTGCTCAGTCCACCTTTCCGCGTTTTACTCTCTCCTGAAGTATGTTTTTCCATAGATTTTAATTTTTAGATTAGTGCTTTTATTGGATTAAATTTTGATCATATTGTTTCCTTTAGTAAACGGGAAATATTCTGTTGAATTGTGACAGTTTTTGGTAAAGATTGAAGCAAATCTTTTCTGTCCGGTGAACACCGCTGTTATTCTACCTTGCAGTTTCATCCTTCACATCAAGAGAAAACTCTCATGATATTCAAATTAATTTAAGGAATTTCCTACTTATTATGATCGAATTAAAAAACCGATTGATCTCAAGCAAATAACGATAAAAATCCGGTCTGGCGAATATCATACCTGGCAGCAATTCGATGCTGATTTTCGGTTAATGTGTAAAAATGCGAAAGCCTTTAATGAACTGGGTTCGGTGATTAGTAAGGTTTGTACAGTATTTGCTTTCTAAATTTTTCATCATCCTTATTTGTGAAGTTTTAAATCACTTCATTCATGTTCCATTTTATTCCCTACCTTCGTAAATTACTACCATTTAAAAGAATGTAAACTAAAAGTGTGAAGCGAAATAGATTTTTCTGTTGTAGGATGCTTCGATGTTGCTAAAAAATTACATAAAGCGTAAGGCAGAATTATGTAGTTCCAGATACAAGCCGTTGAGTGTTAAAAGGTCAGGTTTTTACCATTTATGATATGGATCTTGATTTTAATTCTTTCAATTTGGTCAACTGTTTATCTTAGTGCAAGAGATCAAAAGGAGCAAATGTGGGATTCGATTTCAGGATTAATGCAAATAAGCAGGTTTTGGATGAACTCTTAACGCAGAATCCTATAAATAATTCGGGTGAAGGATATTCAGAGGATTCTGAGGAAGATGAAGATTCGGAACACAGTAGTGAGCCGAAATGGGTACTGTACTGGGCAGTTCGTAATGAACCCAATCCAGCTGATCCAGAAACTAATTTAGCAGACCCGTTCTTGGAATTACCCAGCAAAAGGTCAGTTCCGAAGCTTTTCATATTAATCAGTATTTCGTAGTTTTTATCACAGAGGACCAGTTTTTAAAAGGATAACATCGATCAATGTACCATCGAAATTTTCCATAATCTGTTCATCTGCTATTCTTTTCATTTGTTCTTTTGACTCCTTTAGTTTCGGTTACATATTGACTAGCCCACTGACCTTCCATGTTTTCAGCTGGTATCCAGATTATTTTGACGAGATTTCGGAACCTATGTCTCTTTTTATGATAAATAAAAAGCTGAAACGCGGCGAATACTGCACATTGGAAGAGCTTCTGAAAGATATTTTGCTAGTTTTTGAAAATGCCAAAACTTATAATGTTGAAGGTTCGGATATCTATGAAGCAGCAGCAAGGCTAGAAAGACTAGCAAAATCAAAGGCTCGAATCTTACAGAAAGTAATTTTACTTTAAACATTTGGAAGTTATCCATTTACATTTATGACAGTCAGAAAAATAGGTAAATTTATTTTAATTTTGTAAACAGCGATATCGACCTTATCTGATGCACAGTTATGTTATTGTTTAAAACATTAGCAGGAACTGAATATACTTTGTGATTCTGACCATTCATTGATGACTTGTTAGCTCTGAAAATGGAACGTGAATTTTCTCATAACGTTAATTGTCGGTTTCTTCTATCTTATATTTAATATAGAATCATTATGTCATTGCTTTTTGGTTGTCATTATTAATTTCCACTTATTCAAGCGGAATTCGATATATCAACGACATTCTATCATTTCTCAGAGTATAAAGGTGAACGAAGTTGACTCGGCTACAATATCAGACAAAAGTGCAGAATCGCCAACTGTTGCACGGTCTGTCAAGAAAAAACTGGAGAAAATAGAAAAAACAGCCACGTCACAAACTCAAGGTTCATGTTCAAAAGAAGACTTATCCGATGTTTCGTCATCAAATGTTGAGAGCTCTGATTTTAAAAAGCGAGGATGGAGTGATAGAAAGATAGCAGTTTTTCGGAGCAAATTGACCAGTTTATGGAACACTGTTTGCGATCATGTGGTAATTTTTTTTTTTTTTTTTTTTTGTGCCGCTTGTATTTATTACAGTCCTTGAGTTTATATACTACTTTTTCTAGTATTAAGAAGAGTTGTAGTAAGAAGATAGTCAAGAAGACATGGCTACTTAGAAATTCAAATTTATACGTTTATGATTTTATAACGTTGATTTTTACTAGTCCTGGATGTTAACGCGAACTTTATAGTCGTCAGTTTCTAGAGAAAAAAAATTTCCAGGAGGGCAAGCGACGTATTGCTACTGCTTTTATGTTCCTACCATCAAAAAAGGATTATCCAGAATATTATGAGTACATTGAAAAGCCTATCGACTTAACTACAATCAAACATAAAATTGACACAGATCAGGTAAAGTGGTTTTGTTGCAGTACATTTGAAGTCATGAAGAATTTGTTTCTTCTTATAATATATTTTTGCTGACTTTCGTGGTACATTATATATGCTGTGACCCCATTCATGCATGATACATTGTTTAGCATGATGTACAATGATTTTATAAAATCTGCATTTTAATATCGAATTAGTGCATGTTTGCAATTTTTGATGTGTATAAGTTTTCTACCAGAAGAACTTTAAGTCAAGCAGTCAAATTCCGGAAATCCAAAAATATATCCCGGAAGTGATGAAAAGATAAGGAATAAATATTTGACTTAAATTCTTTATCAGCATGTTTGTGCATCTGTAATTCAATGTTTATTTCATCTTAATATTTCCAAATTGTGTAGTTTTTTCTCTTTTTCTTCTGATATTATTTTGGTAAAATGTAAGCTTTTGGAAAACGCATATAGATTTGAAACCACGAGATGAAATCAATAAGTAACTTAGAAAATGAGCAGCTCATGTTTCAGTACGTTTCGTCAAGTGACTTCATGAAGGATATGGACCTGCTTGTTCACAATGCTTGGGATTTCAACGAGCCTGGTTCGCAGATTTATCGTGATGCAACAACGTTACAGTCAGTTGTGCGTAATGCGCTTGGTGCGATACCAGGCTTACCAATCTTCAATCCCAAACACTGTAGGGGCAGAATTGGGTAACTCGAATTTGCATTTCATCAATTTTTTTATCACTAGATTCAAAAACTCGCACTTTTTCCATAGCTTATTAATTTTAAATATTTGAAAATTTACACCAGCAAAACTGCTTGCAAGTGAAAGGCAGATTATCTGAGATTATGAATAGGAAAGCTAAAAACAATTACTTTTAGACTGCTAAAGTCGAATTTGCCAGCGAAGAGGCATAGACAATATGCTACAGGTGGTGAAAGTAGCAGATGTAGTGATCTCGATCTTGAAGGCGATTTTTCTCGGTAAAAACTTCTGCTTTTTCTGTAGCAGGGTTCAATTAAATGGTGAATAAACCAGGGTGCTTGAAAAAGTTATTGGTGGTGAATCAAGAGTCATTATCATATACAATAATTTTTCCACGTACTGAGTAAAAAACAACATGCTATTAGGAATTCTTCATTAATTGATTGGTTATGTAGTTATGTGCTCATATTATTTAGTTCCAGTGGTTCAAATATTTCGGTATCCGAGGCATTCCTTTCACATACGCGCCTTTCGGACAACGTCCGTTCTGCTTCACCTTCTTGCAGCACCATATTTACAAGCGTGACGCCTGTAGTTTCACCTGTGAATGCTGCTAAAACTGGCCGCGGTACTCCAAGAAGAGGGTTTGGAACCACTTCTGAATTGGAAGTGGATAAGATGAAGTTGTATGAATTATACAATCTCATAAGAAATCACAAAGATGAACGGGGACGTGAATTGGCAATTCCATTCTTACAGTTGCCATCGAAATTTGTAAGTTTCAACTATAAATTTCAGTGTGTTGTAAGCTTATACTTGAAAAACCAGAATCCACTTTTAGAGTATAATTAGTGCCTGTTACCAAAAATCACTTTCAGGACTATCCCGACTATTATGATGTAATCCGCAGACCAATTGATCTTACAAAAATCCGAAATCGAATCACATCAAATTATTACGACTCAACAGATGCCTTAATTGCTGATTTCAATTTGATGTTTGATAATGCTTGTCGCTATAATGAGCCAGAAAGCATGATTTATAAGGTATGTTTTTTCCTTCTCAATTCCGTGAAGCCATATAGAAAGCATTAAAGGCACTGCAAGGAACTTGTACAATGACCTACTGATAATATATAATTTGTTCACATAAGTTTCCGTAGCGGCTTAGTAATTGGATCTGTGTTCCCGAGAAGACAGAGGCATAAGTCTGTTTGGTATGTATACCATTATTAAGATGCATTACTCTCACTTCTTTGTGAACTGATAGGCCAGCATCTTTCAAAACCAAAATTTTTATTTCTCATTTCAATTTTAGGATGCATTTTCGTTGCAAAAACTAATTCTGTTGAAAAAGCGTGACCTATGCAAAGGCAACATGTCGGCAATAAATGTGCAGTCGGAAGTACAAGCCTTGCTCGCCTCAATTCTTATTTCAGTCAACAACCATCAGGTACTATGCATTCTACTGGAATAGGTTTTAAAGGATATGATATCAATTTGCATTAGCGCAAATGTTGTATATATATTACAACCATTTGTTGACTATATTTCATTCATAAAATAAGTTTTAATATCTCCCAGATTCTGTTGCAGGACTCTGATGGCCGATGCTTTTCCGATTCTCTCGCTGACTTGCCAGGGATGTTACGAAGGAAGGGTGTCGGTTTAGAGAACATTCCATTCTCCATTGATGAAATGAAAAGGAATGTTGATAAAGTAGGATGTTCTTTAATTTTTAATCCATTTATGGTTAGTTAGCTCATTCTTGTAAGCTTTGAAAATTTTTTTTGGAGCAATTTTAGTATTTGAGAGAAATATCTGTCTTCATATTCGTATTTGGATGATACTCGATAAGGTATCCATTTGTTTATTATACTGCTCACTATTGTTTCTCGATGAATAATTTGTAGTGCGAAACTTGTTCATACTTTTGTGTAGATATGACCAGTTACTACATACTGAAACTTAACGAAATTTTTTGTTAGTTTGTTGGACAAGCCGACATAGATTATTTTCTGCATTAACATATATAACTGCTAGTGAATATTGATCTTTCTTGTACAGTCGACTACTTTTTTCTTATCCATCTCTTATGTACACTTTAGATTAGATTAGGACATTTAAGATGAGATATCTCTGTGGAAAAAAGTTTATATAAAAATTAAAATTTCCGAAACTCTAATTTTATTTAAAGACCGGAAATACTACCAACAAAAATTCTCAAAATATGCAATAAATTATTGTTCAGAAGCTCTTTCTGAATTGTGAAACTTCATAAAAATGTTGTAGGGTCGTTATCATCGCTTGGATAAATTTCAAGATGACCTCTTTCTCCTGTTCAATGTAGCTATGGAACATGCGCATTCTGATTCTCAGGTGAGTTAAAAAAAAATTACAAAATAGGTTAAAGGACGAGTTACTTCATATTTTTCGGCAATATATGTGTTCTCCAACCTGCAGTAATCTATGCAAAGTTACGCAAAACCGGAACACGTGTAAGCAAACATTTCGACATGGTATGACAGCTTTATTAGAAAGTTTAGAAGTCATAACTAAACCATTTACAATATAAAAACGTGATGATCCCCGCTAATTAGTTATTTCCTAATTACTTTATATTCTGAGAAGAAAACCTTGAAGGCAAAACAAGTGATGGGAGCATTCAAAACTATATCTAATAAATTTCAGTTTTAGCGAATTGACGCACAGTTTTGAATTCATTTTGATAAAACCCAGTATCTGGAGTTCGTTATTCTCCATAGGCAATATGATTGATTTCCATTTTCAGCTTTTTTTGTTTT
>PQVD01000367.1:27300-42744 GCA_003012265.1 Setaria equina
GTATTACCTGAAAACACGTGATGACCTGACACGTACTACGTTACTCTCTCCCGCTCGTTGGTATACCGAAAAAATGTTGTTTACACATGTGGATAATATTCGGAAACGTAAATTGCTGGAAGAAGCAAAAGATGATGAGGAAAATAAAAAGTCTGAGACGCTGGGACCAAAAGCGGTTAATTTCTTCCTTTTTTTTTTCTTTCTTTCTTTCGAGGTTTTTATAAATAAAATAGTCGTTTTTATTAGAATCGGGAACACAAGGAAAGGAACTTCCCGGTCTTCTGATAATTCAGAATTGTTTTTTAAAATCTGAAATCTGATAACTCTTGGCAAATGATTGTACAAATATAGGTTTTTATATCTTACCAGTTTTTCCTTTTTTTCAGATTGAAAAAATTGCGTGATTTTGTGATTTGAAAATAAAATTCAGCTGTGATATTGATCCCTCGCTAGAACTTTAGAATGCTATTTCGGATTATTCCTTTAAGTTATAAAATGCTAGTGAATACTGGATAATTTAGATAATGGAATGTTTTTCATCCGATTTTATTGGTTTGACAGAATGTGTCCTCTTTCTAGAGAAAGTAATGAAAGAGGAGAGAAAATTAAGTGTTAGAACTGCTCAAGTATTTGATACAGCAGCCGGAACAAAAAAAAAAAAAAAGAAATTTTTTGAAGATCTGTTAGGATCGGTCGGCTGCTATATGATAATACGGAAAAAAAGCACAAATGGCTCAGTAATGGTAATAGAGAAAAGGATATGTTAAGTTGAAAATTGGTGTTTAATTATTGAATTCAAGGATTTAAAAAGGAAAAGTCTGGGAAAAAATTTTTGAGGCGATATTCTTTTCTGACTCTTGCTAAAGCAAGGGATTATATATTGGGATGTTGATTCTTCAGGATGGTGATATTGTTCTGGATTCAACGGGGCAAGGTGGAATAATTTATCGAGTAAATGATTATGCTTATGTAGCGCCAGCAAGTGAGGAGGCAGTGTCTCAACGGCATATTATGAGAATTGAACGACTCTATCGTGATAGTGATGGACAAACATTTGCACGTGGTACTTGGTGCTATCGACCAGAAGAAACATTTCATTTAGCTACGCGAAAATTTTGTGAAAATGTTCGTTTGTCAGATTATGGCTAAAAAGACAGTGGCTTGTTAAGTTCGATTTATTAGTTAAATGGTCTTTTTCTTAATTTTAATTTTCCTTTTCAGGAAGTGTTCCTTACTTCCTACTACGACACAGTAACAGTGGATCGGCTTATTGGAAAATGTCATGTCATGCCAGTTCGACAATTTATGAGGCAGAAACCGAAAGTAGTTATTTGAGGATTTTAAGCAAGGATGGTCTCTATTAGAAATGGTTTTTTTTTGGGCCAGAGTTTTTTGAAATGCAGCATTACGGATTGAAATGGCAATTGCTAATTTCCAATTTATATATATCTAACTGCATATTCAGCTATGAATAGTTCAATCCCTTTATCTGTTTTAAATAAGTAGAAATAAATTTTTTCTTCAGGGCTTTGAAGATAGCGATATATATGTTTGTGAATGCCGTTATATGGGGCGACAACTGCATTTCAAGAAATTAAAGGTAACTGTAAAAGTGTTTTCATGTTTTACCTTTTTTGTGTAGACTCATTTTTCTTAATCTCAACAAAAACAGGCATTTCGAAAATAGCCTACTGATTTATATATGTATATTCTTTTCTGCAGCACTGGCCGTACCATTCAGAAGATGAGAAAGTGGAATATATAAAACGAGAGAAACCTCTAACGGTGATAAAACGTGTCACATCGGTATTTGCAACCAGAAAGATAATTCAAAGGCAGTCGAGTGTGGTCGTTGGTGCAAATGATAGCGTAATTTCTCATAATTTTAAATCTAACAAAATTAATTAAAAGCTTGGGTTAAAATGGATTTTGCACCACTCGAAAAAGAAATATTAATGGAATGCCTACTTTGTTCGGAAACCAAAATTCAGATTTTACAAATATTTGTAACTATTAGCTATTATGAAAAAATATTCCTTATGAGGATCTTTTTTTCTTTTTTTTTTTTTCAGGAATCAAGTGATTCTGTTTCATCTTTGGAAGATGATCGTTTAAAAAATTTGCCAGCAGTATTGGAAAAGGAGAGAGTGGAAGTTCTATGTTCTGGTAAGGTCTCTCGTAATTTATAATTGTTTTTCATGCACATTTTAAACCAAACCATTTATATTTCGTATCGATTACTATTCTGTTAAAGATTATTCCTTTGCAGTCAAGCTCTTAGATAAGATTAGAAATAAGATATTTAAATACTCTTTATATATTATCGAATTGAGTAAGAAAACAACCTAAAAAAAGATATTTTGTTAGTCGGTTTAAATTATTCCACTTATTAGTCTTTTTAATTTTGCTTTTATCTGCACTAGCTTTCCATATATTTTTTCATCGAGAAGAAAATGATGAAATGTCCATTCATCTCCCTTTCACTATTCTTTCATAGATCCTTTGAATCTCGTCTTTTTCAAGATTATATTTCTTATAGCATTGATAGAATTCCATTTTTTAGCTCAGGAGTGGGGTCTTTCTGGAAAGAACTGTGTACAAAAATTCATGTCGATGCAATATTTAACATTCCATTCCCTTAATTTAAAGGATGAATTTTATTAAAATTCCTTTTCGTGCTATTTGTTTTCAGTATAATTCTTTTAATGAATTTTGCATTATGTATTTTATATGCCACTCTGTACATAAATTTTCTTGTTTCTTCCTTTCTCTCTAAATTCTTCTAGACTTAATCAATTTTTACTGTGGATTAAATGAAAAAAGCATTCAACTTTATCTGTTTAAACTGTTATTTTAAAGGGTTTAAGATGGATGTCAAGAATTGTTTTGTTAAAGGAAATTAAGATTTCCTGACTTTGCTCCCGTTCTCTCTTCCGTTGATTCATGATAGGATATTAAATATTAAGTGATATTTCACCGCCTATGAAATTCACTTTTTTTTTTTCTGTTGCTTTAGGTCTGTGTGTTTAAAAGTCGTAAATTAATCATGATTTTAGGCATACCGGAAGTTGCTAATAAATCGATGATCTTTTACGAACAAATGCATTACAACGATCGGTGGTATCGACTCGGCGATTTTGTTTATGTATATAATCCACTGAAAAATCGAAACGCAATCCTGCGGGTTGACAAGCTGTGGAAAACAGTTGAGTAAGTGACTGCATTTCTTAGTAACTTCAGGGCTCATATGTGGTATATGTTGGGAGTTTTTTTTTTTTTTAGAGGTGACGGGTTCTTTTCTGGGCCGTATTTTGCACGTCCACGTGAAATTAAGCACGAACCAGCACGGATGTTTTACAAACAAGAAGTATTTGCCGTCGATCAGCCTGATATAACTATTCCACTGGAAAATGTTCAGGGATTTTGCGCAGTTATGTCCGTGAAAGAATTCATGAAAGGTTAAAATGTGTTGAATACTTGACTGAATGGATAATTACATCACTTAGATAAAGGCTGAGATTGTAGAGCGAGCATGTTTTGGAAACGGTTAGATTGACTGACTAGATTAGGTTGTATGATCATTTAGAGTGGTAGATAAATATATTACAGAAGTTCTTGTTTCAATTCTATCCTTAACAGTGCAGAATTTAAATGTCATTTTCGAGAGAAAAAATTTAAGCTAAACGCAAATGATGCACAAATTTCTGTGACCGTTTCTTAGTCTTCATCAAGACTTTTTACATTCCAAATACTTTCAGTTTTTACTGCTGCCGACGAAGTTTATATAAATTGATGAAACTCGAGTTTTTTTTAGTCTCCATTTTTGCATTTATTCTTTTATGAAATACTTTTTTTTAGGACGACCAACAGAAATCGAGGAATGTGATGTATATGTTGTGGAAAGTAAAGTGCGGGGTCACGAAAATGGTGGTAAAAAATGCAGTTTGACAGGTTGTAAACCGTCGTATTTTAACACATCTAAGAGTGTTACAAATAACTGTTCGGTAATATTGACAAATGCAACCGGAAATGAGCAAAAACCGTTATCGAAGGGCGACACGAATCGGCTAGCATCGGCTGCAAAACCGAAGGGAGAAGATTTCCACTCGAATGTTCCATCTACCTCAAAAGATATTGTCGAACAGCCTGATGATATCACAAACCTGGGTTCTACATCTGCTTCATTTTCGAGTATTTCGGTGGATGATGATAACAGTAGTGGATCGAATCAAGCTATAAACACCATGTGTAACACTCCTACTTCCGTTGATCAAGGAGAACCAATGAATGATGCATATGCCAAGAAATTGAAGCACCCTCTAAAGGTGAATCATTCGATTTAAACGAATTTTTTTCTTCTCAAATGTTTGCATCTTTGTTTTTCAAGAAACCTGACAGCTTTTTTTTTTATTTAGTAGTCTAATCGCAAAGCATGGGCAAAAAAAAAAAATAATGCTTGCATGAGTGAGCTTCATTTGGGAGGTTTTCCATAGTGATTTTTCTTTTTAAAAATTCTAAATGCAAATGATACACCTGACCTGATATTCATAGTATTTAGTGATGGTAGACAATATATATGAAATGTAACGTCAGCTGGTGTTTTATTTACAGTTGTCTATAAGTGATCATTTAAGTAGTGTCATATGGAGATTTTTGGTGCTTTATTAAAAAGTTCAGTATCTTTTGTATTCTATTGGGATGCAAAAGTGTTATGCTAAGTTCTCGTGATAATAGTTAAGTTTACTACTAGTCAAATAGTTTTATACTATGAACAAGACCGTTTGAAATCTAAAATTTGTGAGTGCGTCTAGCGCGCTCATTACAAATTATTCAACAACAGAGATTGGAATTGAAAAAGGGAGAGAGAGAGAGAGAGAGAAAGGGAGAGAATTTGTAAGGATGGAAGTGTATGTATCTTTGTATGATGTGGGAAAATGATGCGGAAGGGAGAAAGAAGGGTTAATGAATGCTGTGGAAATTAGTATCACCACACTGACAACGCTCATACACCCAACAACGTTGTTTGAATCGATATCAACGCTCGTGAAATAGAGCATCTACAGGTGGTTACATTGCGTGTGGTACTGACGGATGAATTAATTAGAACGCGTAATGTAAGTGAGATTATCACGTGACATACATCTTTTACCAGTGGCTGGCTCTTCTGATTCACTCTGAATAGCTAGCTGAACTGAAAAGACCTTCATAAACTTTTCAATATATAAAGAGTAAAAGAAAGCAGAGCAGAGAGAGAGAGTATAGTATTTATATGAAGAAAAATTCTCTTAGAATAAGGGGAACATCCTCTCACCAGGGGCAGAGAACAAGAGGACAAGTTGTCAACGATGCTGGTACGGCACATCACATCCAAACGGAGGGAGAGGGGGAGAGAGAGAGAGAGAGAGGAAGTAGTGCTGTGCTGTGCTGTGGTGCGTTGCGTTCATATCTGTTGGCTATGTGTATGCACTGTGGTTGGAAGTGTCCGGGCCTGTCTCCTCGCCTGTCCTGTCCAGTGTTACATGCTACCACTGCTACCACACGCTACTACCATTAGTAGCCAATAGCACCGCACAGGCACCATAAGCACCGGCACCAGCACCACTACCACCACCATCACCATCACCGTTACCAGCAGCAGCAGCAGCAGTAGCAGTAGCACTACTACTACTACAGCAGCAGCTGAAGTGATATCTGGATCAACAGTGCAGCAGCAGGGGTCGCCTTTATCGCCAAGCTTACCCGTTCGCGTCTTCCTCGCTGCCCTTCCCGTGTTGCCATCACTGGCAATAGTAGCAGGAAGAGTAGCAGCAGTTAGTAACCTTTCCCATCCCATGCGACACTTCATAACCAGCCATTCAGTCAATAAGCAACAGCAATAATAGTAACAACAACAACAACAACAACAACAGCAGCAGCAGTAACAGCAATAGCAACAGCAACAATAACAACAACAACAACAAAAACAGTGGCTACAGCACTGGTAGCTCTTTGACATCGACCGCGTTGGCATTTTACACTCTCATTTGTATTGCTGGTACCATTCTCCTTAATGTTGTTGTTATTATTGCTGCTGCTGCTGCTGCTGCCACTGCTACTATTGTTGTTGCTCTTGTTGTTCTTGTTCTAATGCTACTGAATGAATACGATACAATAGAGTGTTGTTTATATGTTTAGCTATGCTGTCTCTAACAACTCTCTTGCTTGCTTGCTTTATATATTACTGTATCTGTTGAAAGAAATATATATGTATATATTGTTGTTATTGTTTACATGTTGAGATTATGTGCAGATTTTTACTGTAACTACTGATAAGATTAGGCTATGATAGTTGGATTAATTCATTTTGCTTGAAATAATGATGCTACTGTAGCAATAATCATTTTGGTAAGATATTTGTATGCATATGTCAATTTAGCAATCACTTAATATATGCTCCGTTTTGTTTCACTATTATGTGCTACAAAATGCTAACTCGAAATAAAATGTAGTGACATAACATTAATGTAATCATTAGTAGCATTACAAAATGTATGACAGTTAAAGGGAATAACAGTAATTTTTTTTTTAGTGTTATTATTGGTAATAACTTATTTGCTCAGTAAATGAATGTGATATGAAATTCATATCAAATGTTTGGCAAAGATTACTGTATGAGATTGGTTAGAGAAAATTTAATAAGTTAAAAACATTTCTTAACTGGCGATTTATTTGGATAAAATAAATAAATAGGTATTTGTATCACTGGTATCATTTTTTTTCCTTGATTATATTCACTTTCTTCGATGAAATGATGATGGTTTCGCTAATTTGATATCAGCGAGAGTGAAATGTGTTCTTTATTTATCTTAAGAAATTAAGCAGTTGTGGTATTTCTGTTTTTCTTTTTTCAGACTTATAATTTATCATCAGAAGTCCTGGAACCAGAAATTTATTATTTCAAGACTCCAATCACTATGGAAAAGGTTTGTTACTTTTTAAATATTCCATTTATTCATTTTTCTTTAATTTAAAGGGCAATGAAATGCTCTGTGTCATGAATTTTTATGTCCCTCAAGCATACATTATTTTTTTTTCTTTTTCTTTTTTTTTTTTTTTAGGAAAAGTGATACAATATTCAAATAATTTCTCTTTCAAATGAAAATTTCCCATCAGATTTTTGAAAATACATTATTTATGCTGGTTTTCGTTAGAATTTTAATGGGTAAATGTGTTGAATGGAAGCGAATACTAATGCTAACTGTGAATGCTAATTTGAATTTTAATAGAGCATTTTTCAAAAGTTATGTTTTAAACTGATGTTGGAATGATTTCAAAACTCGTCATTTGTAGTCACTGTGGGCTCATTAAAGTTTTAGCATGTTAGAAGAGTAGCAATGATCTTATTCATCTGCTATGCAAATACAATAACTTTGTATGTGCGATTATGAAATTTCGATCTCAATAATCCCGTAATCACTCATGTTGCTTCGATAATTGTGTCAAAGAAAGAAATAATTCACAATCATCGGAATTATGTAGTAATCGACGATGCCTCTCGAACTTTCTCGTGCTAATAAGCAAGCTCTCATCTCTGTCCTCTTTGTCAGCCAGCTTATCTTTCGCCTCTTATCATTCTGTCTATTCTAGTGTTAGCATTTCTTGCATCCACTATTTCTCTCTTAATGAATCGCTTCTGCCATTTTGCATTAAGTATAATAAGCAAAGTGTCGTATGTTAACGAGCAGTGAGAAGCGAGAGAAAGGAAAATTTTCCTTTATAACATTTAAGTGCATTAAGGATTTTATTTCTGGTTAATATTTTTTTTTTCCATATTAATATTTCTCATAATTAAATCTCTGGTTTTGCTTCCAGTTGCAAGTATGAAGTTGTTCCGTTGTTATGGAGTTGTATAGCGAAGGAAAAGAGCAGGAAACAAGAGAACTTGCATCTCGTGAAAACTATAGATAACTGATTTTTAATCGAAAGGAAAAGAGAGAAGTTAGAAATATTGCACTATGTGATAAGGCGATGGTATTAGTGGACTGTATTTCATTAGAAAGCCATACTGTTAACAATTAACTGTATGAGGAGAACGATCTATTTGAAATAAACTGGTAAAGAATGGAAGGTAGTGATAGGAAGATTAAAGATTAGGAATATGATTGAAAAAGAAAAAGCAATATAGTTAGCTTTCTAAAAATTACTGATTTGTAAGCAGGTAACAGGATTTTTTCCGATCGGTCAGCAGAATTGATAATTTTCTTTTTTTACAATTATCAAGCAGTATTCATTTGATGAATTGTGCAAAATGTAAATCCCATTTCCAAACTTTGTAAAAGTATCTGTCCCTCAGAGGATTGTAATTGTGCGGGGTGAATAGGTCGTCTATTGAGAATGGTGTTCAAGAGCGATGTCGAAGAAAGCGAGAAGGTTTGCATGTGTTAGGGGTCGATGTCCGAAGGTGGTTTTAAATCTAAGCGGTTTAGTTTTAGTTTCTTTATTTAAAACAGAAAGGAACCTTCATCCATGTAGAGAGTGTAATTTTCAGAAAAGTAATAGTTGAAGTCATTGTCAAGAAGTTTGCCATGAATTTATATTATTTATACAGTCTTTTTTTTTTTCCCACACAGTTCTGTGATTATATTTTTGCCAGTATTTTCCACTTTTATTTTGCAGGAGATGTCACCATTATTAATGCATGCCACAAATTCATCTGTACCAATAGAACCACTAGATGATATGGATGAAACAGCTTCGGAATCAAATGATGGCACAGAGCATACGGCTTCAACTACTGGTACTCCTGGGAAGGTATTTGTATATCCTGTGTATATCACGAGATTGATATGTTTTCCATAAATTTAGTGGGTAACAACTGGTCGAGTAATATCATAAGCATCGTGTCCTAAAAAGCAATTATGATGCTTGCCTTCTTTTTGATTCGTTAAAATGTTTATTTTTCTGTTATTTTAGGAATTGGTGACATGGTTAGCAGCACAGCCAAAACTGAATGCTCGATCCAAAAGTGGTTATATTTTATTTTCGGCTGAAGTCCGCAAAAAAGTGATGCAAGAAAATCCAGAAGCTGGTTTTGGCGAAGTTAGCAAAATTGTAGGCATCGAGGTAATGGTACTCTTCTAATACTGATGACTAACTAATGTCTCATCGTATGTGTAGAAGTATAGGTTAGTCATGTATTAGGTGATACTTGTTATTCTTTTTTTTTCTTATAGTGGAAAAAACTGTCAGAGGAACAAAAAAAACAGTACGAAGTCCGAGCAGAATATATTGCAAATGAACGGGCGAAACAAGAAGCGCGTGAACCACCTCATATGAGAATTTTGGTGAGGCTTTAAGGACACATAGAAACTAAGTTTATTGGTTAGGTTCCAATGTGTTTTTGCAGTGCCTCTTACTTTTCCAAAAACTGTGTTAACTTTTATTTGATAAAAAAAAGCCTTTAAGAACATATATTTTTATTCGTGGAAATATGTGAGCTATGTTGTTAATGGAAAGGAAGTTTTTGTTTTGGTAAAAAGTGAACGAATATCAAAATTTAAGCCTGGCCAGATTCGAGTGTATATGTGCAAATGGCAAACGTGTGACTTTCAATATGATAATCCAGAGGAATTGTATGATCACGTGAAGACAGTACATACTTCCCAAATTGGTAAGCATTCGGCTGAAGCTGGTAAGCATGCAGCTGAAAATTTCGAAATAAATAGAAGCTAAAATCTGAGTTTTATTGCGTAATAAGCGGTTTCTGGGCAGGAGAGTTTTGAAGGAAGTTTTTTCTTGTGATTGGAGCTTTAGTTCTCAAAGTCTTGCGTTTTAAAACAGCATTCACGTTTTCATTGTGTTCCACTTTTTTAATTATTATCTCTTTGCAGTAGTTGATGGTGAGAATCAATTTGTATGCCTTTGGACATCATGTTTGAAGTACAGGAAAGATGGGAAGTGAGTGGTTTCTCCCAAATTTTATTTTTATAAAGTATTTGTTGTGATCTGCTTAATCTTTATTAGTAACTTGCCATTAATAGCACTACTTTATTTTCAGACCGTTTCCATCTCTCCCGCGTCTTCATCGACATATTAAAGAGAAGCATCTAGCAACATCAGCCAAATCAATATATCCAAATCAGAGGAGCAAGTAAGTGTATTCACGAATTTACTATGGTTTTGTCAAGATTTTGTACCGGAATATTTTATTATTCTTCGGAATATACTTTGAAGCTTTCATTTTTATTTTGAATTCTCTTGCTTATCAGAAGAGAGAATTCATAAGTTTCCAATTTATAGAAATTACATACCAACTTATGTGCCTGGATCGTCTGCCTCATCAGTGACTCCTGGAACAACAACATTTGTAGCTGTTCAACAACCCACGAATGGACCTCAACAGGTTCATCAGACTTATACAATCCAGCAAGCTCCACTAACATATGTTACTCAGGTGACGCAGTTTAAAACTATTACATAGTTGCAATGTGATTGCGTACTAAGCTGTGAAAACTTTGATCGGCGTATGAGATATAAAATATATCTCCTGTATTCTTAAATTCAATTTCCTGAACCTTCTGCATTCCCAAATTCATAATTATATGATCACATAAATTTATTAGGCATATTTTATTGTAAATCACAATTTGTCAACTGTTTTTCGCTTTCAGGCAGTAGTTTCAACCCATCAAATTGTTGCTAATGGATACGTGAATGGAACGGCAGTAGCTGTAGCGCCAACGGCATATTTAGCGGCTGCACCAACTGTCGTTCATACTAATTCCCCTCACGGTTATCATCCATATCAGCAAGTACGACAGGTAACTTTTCATGATTCCCCGTAAATCTTTACAAAAATTCAAATATGCTAATATTTTCATAGATTGCTTTAGTTTCTTTTAAAAGCGTTTGAAATAGCGAGTTTGCTGTCCTGGCTCTAACTCTTTGTTTGTTTATTTTTTTTTTTTGTGTATATGTGTTGTTGCCTTTTTCGATGTTTGTTGTTGGGCACTTCAGTTAGAGTGATATGCTTTTGGGAGTAGAGAAGGAATTTTTTTTTTCCTTATTTTTGCTTGTTTGATTACAAATTGTTTGTTTCTTTATCGGTCGAATCATAAAGGCCTTTTTCTCTATTGCTTCTGAGGTTTCTCAAGGTAAGCATTGTATTAAGGTATTTAAACCTGGATTTTAAAAAGTTTTTTAATTTCTTGACATGGGATATTTGCGCTGACCATCACGAACCGAATTGTCCCATATTCTGCTGTTCTTTGCTTCAATATTAGGGATTTAAAAAATTCCTTTTCTTTATCTATATTTAATGTAATGTATGAGGTAAGGCATGCAAGTTTGGTCTTTTATAATACTTCCCGTTTTTTGCTTCATTTTTCCAGTAACCAGCCTTTCTGCCCTCAGTAAATAAAATTTTTCCGAAATTATTTTGCGGTTACCATACCACTAACATGGCAGCACTCAGTGTAGATAATTATTCATTGTGCTTCTTTGCTGCTCGAGATATGTATAATTTGATCGATTGGACTTTAGCTTTATCAAGAAGAGAAGAAGGAAAATGCGCTACTTTAGTACATGGAGACACCAATTTGTTCCTACTCTCCACTTTCTTACTCCTCTTTAAACTTATCTGTCGCACTGCATTCTTTTTTTCCGGAATTTTATCTGTAATGAAAAATGATTGTGATACAGTTAAGTTTGAATTAACAGATTTTTTTTTGAAACAACTTATTGTTTCCTTGCTTCACGAGGGTCGTGTAATTTAATAATTATTCAGCCTTCCCTTATATCTGGCATCATTTGTTCAGATTGGGTTTAAGGAGTATTCTTTCATCATTCTACATAATAATTAAATATTTACATTTAGGTCACGACATCTACCGCTCAACCAATTGCTGTGGCGGCACAGAACTATACAGCAGTACCATTGCAAACAGTGAGTTATGCAGCGCCATCTACCTCCCAACAACCATCTCCTATTATCACCGATCCAGGTCGAACTATTGTTCAGGCTCCAAAACCAGCGCAGCCAGTGTTTGTTGCCCCACCTAATACCGTACAAATCAAGAGGGTAATGCATTCCGAAGTTTATCTAAAGTGAGTTCTACCTTTTCTCAGTTGTTCATGTCGATTGTGCTCCGAAGACTGTGTTTCTTATATGGTTATCCCCTAATGTGGTATTAAAGGTCCTATTTAATTGGTATTTTCTTTAGTTGAAGAGCATTCTTCCAACTGTGCATTCGCTGCTTGGAGCTATTGATTCAAAACAGTTTTAGTACAGTAGTCTTGAATATAAGAGATGGATTGCCCAGTTTAGCCTATGAGTATACTTAAAGTAGGCTGTACAATTAAGTTCTTGAGTTTCAGATACATAGAATCTCTTTCAACCAGTCAACAAAGAACTGTAAGTAAATATAGTAGGAGTTTATTGGCAAATCAAAGGAATACAACGCCACCACAAAAGATTTCAACAGTACAGTGGTTAAAAGTGAGATTTTTAATAATTCTTATTACTTAAAGGACTTTTTTTTGATGAAAATTATGAAAGATATGGAGGCACATTTTCTGATTGACAAGTTAGCTGCTGTTTTCTCCACATTTCCCATAATTGAGATATTTCAGGAAGCTAAGGATAATGGTGTCAGGGATGAAGAAGTAGTGAAAGCATTATGGCGGCTACGTGATGCTTTATTAGAAAGTACGGTCAATATAGCGCGTGAAATGGATTGTACTGGTCCACCATGAGTTACTTGTTTCTTTTTTTTTTAGATGATAAACTTATGATACCAGAATCATGGTAGTTTATCCTTGGTTTTCATTGTTACCGATAATCTTGATTTGATTTCTGTATTTATGTTCACGTATATCGCGATGCTTTAAACAAATGGATTACTTTACTGTGAGTTATTCTACGCTTTGGAGAACTCATAGTGCAATGCTGTCTATATTATTGATACAATACCAAGCTGATCATAAGTATACTAGTATATTTATCCGGGGTTGCCTGCTTCCACTTTACAGGTCACAGTATTGCACACTAACTGTTGCAAGAAAGGTTGGAGAACAATAGATTCGTTGCCTTTTAGGAACCTGAATTGTTACGACCTACTCCTGAATCCAGAAGTCTTTTTTAATTTGTTGGGGAAAGAAAGTATTGAATGTGTGACTTCCTATACATCTCTCATTTGAAGGCATTTGGATGAAATAGCGTAGAAGTATGATCTTAATTGCTGTGAATAACCAGGTAGAAAAAGAATCTGGTGCTACTTCGGACAGACATTCAAAGATATGTTGAGAGGTTTCCAAGAAAGCATCTTGGTGCTAATTAGTCACAAAGTATTCTGTCGATCTTGCTCGTCTGTTGAAATGGATTTTTTCTGGAAATTAGCGATTTCAGTGATATAACCCTGTTTGATACATTCTGAAAATTTTTGATCTTCACAAGTAATATAAAATGAGATCGACAGTTTAATTATCATTCTTCTGGTTGACCACTTTCGCTAGTTCAGATGATTGGCTTTCTCATTGTTGCACTGTGTTTCATCTGTCCATTTTCTTGTGCATGGTCTCATTACTATTGTTCTTGTCTGTTTTTTCCTGAAGAAAAAAAAAGGATGTATACAATTTTCTTTATGGTTTTATTAGATTATGGCGATGAATTAAACCGCTACACATTACTTTTAGCAACAAATTATCCTGGAATTCAAGACTGCATAGATTTTTCAACGAAAACATTTGAATGATTAAATTAATGAACTAATGATTTAGCTTTTCATGGAACAAGAAAGGATTTTTTTTTTTTGTAAAGAAATTAGCTTTTGAAATGCAACTATTTGAAGCAAATTACTTAAACGACTTGGATTTGCACGTTAAGAATAGTTTATAATGACCGGTTTTCCGGTGATTTATCAAGTTAAGGTAGCTACATTAGCATAATTACCTCAAGGCAGGTAAGTTAGTCGGTTATGGTGGTAAACCTGCTTATTGGTATTATTAAAAATAGCAATTAAATTCCCACTTGATTTAATTTTTAGACGTATTTTGGATAAAAAACGGTCTAAAATTTATTGCGCAAAATGAAGAATGGCTCTCAACACTGCTGGTAATAATTGATGCAACTGTCCATATCTTAAATCTAAACAAACGGACTGGCAAGAGAGGATTTGGAAATATTTTTAGATTGAATTTTTTTTTTTTTTTTTTTTGTTAGTGAGAAATTGAAGCATCAGTTTCTGTCAATTTTCTGTTAATTTTTTAAATCATCAACCATATTTCATTTCGTTTCCAGATGGTTGATAGTGTTTTTTTGCTTGCTAGATGGAGGAAGAGATCGTTGAAAATAGACATTGATCAATCAATGTTGGAAGGGAATTAAAATAAAAAATAAAATTTTTTATTTGTTGTAAAAAGCTGAGGGAAAATAAACATCCGTTAAAAAAAAAAAAAAAAAAAACGCGAAAATAACCTGTCAGGTAACGAATTACACAGAATAGATATCATGTGAAAAGTAGTCGTGTGGAAAATATTTGTCTATTTTCTTTTTTTAATTAAAACAAAATTTTTTTAATTGCTAGCATTGGGATAGTTTTATAATGCATGCACTGTAATGTATTTCTTTTTTTTTTTTGTATAAAACTTATGAAATTTATTTATTTTTATTTTTCTTTTTCATCTAAATTAAGGCAGAGATGGAAGAGGATGCTCATAGGTGTGGTAATTAAAAAGAAGTGATTCAAATTTCGCTGTACTTGGAAGTTTTATATTTACGGAACGAATAGAGCTAGCTAGCTATTAGTGTGAGTTGTACTTATGAAATAGTTATATTTGATAAAAATATTGCATAAAGTGTAAAATTGATTTTTTTCATTTTTTCATTTTTTTTTTTTCTAGTAAAAAAAGAAGAAGTTATTGCTTTTTAGTCTTGTTATATAGTAGTATTATGTAGTCTACGATGCTGATGATGTTAAGCAGAAATAAATTAAACTTCTTTCAATGTTGGTCTAGGATTGTTGTTGTTTGTTAATTTGAAAATAGAGGGAGAGAGAGAGAGAGAGAGAGATAGACTGAACTAAACTTGATATCAAAAAGGATTGGCTAGCTAGTTAGCTTTTCAGTGCTATATGGATGAGATAGATTTAGGGAGAATGTTGAAAAGTTGAAATTGGAAATGGAATTGCTGAATTTTTCTGCCAATAAAATAATAGCAAAATTGCTAAATTTTTTGTGAAAATTAAAGAAAATTTGACAAAAATAAAAAGAAAAGAGGTTAGAAATGTGAAGCTGATAAATTTTGCATTAAGCCAAAATCACTGTTACTGGGAAACATGAAGGAAAAGGAAAGACGTGATATGTCAAAAATGAATGTACTGTTGCTGGAAATATGGTGTTAATTTGGTGGAAATTTTGAAAGAAACGTAATATGTTACGTGTACGGAAAACGTGATGCTAATTTGGTGG
>PQVD01000369.1:0-12269 GCA_003012265.1 Setaria equina
AAGATTGGCCAAAATATGGTATCATAAAATAATGAATTCATTTCATCTTGTATGAATCAAAATTATCATTAAAAGTAATTAAGTACCAAATGATATTCACAGGAAATCTGCTATATCTTTTATCAAAATAATATATTATCAGTAATTCAAATTTATTTCTAAGCATGCAGTTTCTAAATTACACTTCTTAACTGATATAACAAATAATAATGATAAGTAAAAGAAATTTGAAAAACGATAAGTAGAAGTATCATGCCATTTGAATTAAACTGATAAGTGAAGTGAAACTTTGTCTGAACATTCCTCCAAAAGGATCTCATAAAAGTTGTCACCATTCTATTTTCTTCTTCATTTCGGATATTTGCTTTATATTTTTTAGTATCAACTGCTAATCTATATTATCCAAATGTCATAAATACTACTGCACAACAACGAATTATTATTCCAGTATTTAAATTTTCAAATTATTCTTTCTACAAAAATTGATTACCGATTTGAATATATGTATATATATTACCGTTTAGAATATTTGTTAGTAATATAAAAAGTTTATTTTTATAGAAAGTTTGGATTTGGGGGAGGGAAAAAAAAATGATGTCATTCATAAAATTTAACTCTTTCTGGTTTCTAATTCATACTGTAATGTAATAAAATCATAATATACATTTGAAAGGATTGAAAATTAATGAAGCAATTTTAATAAGACCTTACTTCTATCAATATATGTATATTTTTTTTTTTTTTTTTGTAAAATAAAATTTAAAAAATTCCAGTTTGAAATTAAATTATTTTCATATGTGTCACTAATCATTTTATCTAATAAATTAGAATAATTTTAAAAAGAAAAAAAAAAAAGTATTATATATAAAATAAATTTACCTTTGTGTGTATGTATAGATGTATAAATATTAAATATAATGTTAACAAATGCGATAAATTTTTGCGATGTTAAGGGTAAAATAAATTTTTAATGTAAAGATAATATTGATTTAAATCTAAATAATTGGCTAAAATCAAATCAGATTAACGAAGTTTAGTCCGATTTATAAAATTTCATTGCTGAAAATAATCCCATAATCAATCAATCTATTTCATTTTCTCTCTCATTTAACAAGCCTATATGAACCATCTATCTCTTTCTAATTTCAACTAGATTCTTTTTTAAACAAAAAAGAAAAAAAAAAAGACTAATTTTTTTTCCATTACTTACAATTATTTCTAATTATGCAATTTTGGTAGAAAAAAAAAAAAAAATATATGAATTTAATTTTTGTGAATATTGCTGAACATCTTTATGAAATTAGGTACCATTAACTTTAACTTTTACTCAAAAGTAATGATCATTAATTGTGTAACGATTCATCGTACTGTTAAGATAAATGTATGACTGATGAAAATAAAATTGCAGAGTAGTTAATCAACGGACAACAAGATGAGGTTATTGGTGTATCTTCTAATGGCTCTATTTATCACCGTACTGATTGTAACCGAAGCATTTGTCTTGCAAGAATTACCACTGGACCGACGTTCCTTAATGCGATATGGTCAACATTTTGACCTAAGCAAGGATTATATGCCGAAATATCTGGTTTAACTTTTCATCCATTAATTTCCCTTTAATCTTTAAAAATCTAGACAATAAGCTGTAGTAAGGATTTTCAACTATTAATTAAAACTATTTCCACATTAGCAGAAAGTAACTTGTAACTGGATTGGAACTTTTTATCATCTCAGTTTTTGCGAAAACAAGCATTTGCTGACAATTTCAAGTGTTAAATGGTAATTTAAAATGTTTTCAGGGTTTGTATGATTTGCTACAGGTCTGATCAAATCAAAATATCGACAATTATGGGAAGTTAATCCAATACAAGCACAATTATCTTGTCATCATTTTATTGTAACTGAATTTCGCTTTTCAATTTATAACCTGTTGCGCAAATATTTTCGCATACATTCTAGTTAATAGTTTGAACGACTCAAAAATGCAACAAAATCTAGATCCAACAAACGTCATCAGAACACTACCAAGCACTAGTCATCAAACAAGCTTATTTTGAATTTGGTTCCAAACAATCTGAAGGGTATTTCAGATATCTATAGACAACTTCTGGCTACACCATCTCATAAACTGCGATAGATAACTAAGATTCTTGAAAATTAAGCTACGATGCAAAAATTTTAAGTGCTATTCCATAAATAATTTTAAGAATATAAGTCTGTCCAAGCATAAAAGTGGATGCACTCTCTTAAAGGGAAAACTGTGCAAAACAATAAAAACTATTAATGGATTTATTTCATGACGACAACAGTTGAAATGCGAGAAACGCTGAACAGCAACAAGATAAATATACCGTAACAAAAAAAAAGAACTGTACATAACATCAGTCCATTAATGAATAAAGAATTACGGCAACCTTCATTTTTTTTTTTTTTTTTTTTGAAATACAAAAAGATGAAATAACAGAAATCAAAAAAGTTGAATCTAAATTGAATCCCGAATTTGACTTATTCGACGGAAAAAGAAACCACTACACTAACAATCATAAGGTTATTGCCCGAAGTAGAACTATAGAGTGCAAGTACTTGAAAGAAAAGAAAAAAAAGACGTGAAGTGCGGAAATCCTTGGAATGACATCCTATTTCTGATATTATTTAAAAGTACTTTAAACACTGAGGTATTAGCTGTTTCTTTGCTCTCAGTGAAATCTTTTAAAAGAAAATTATATTATCTAGATTTGAGAGCTTCCTCGCTTTCAATAGATCTTATCCACTGCAAGCGCTATAGACGATTTTCTGCTGCTATTAAAACAAGTCTTAAAGAAAAAAAAATTCCACTATTTCAAAACCTATCTTAATAGTCATAAAAAATTTCTCCAGTTCAAGACTTGCAATTGTGAAGACACAAAATTTCAAAAATTTGCAAAAATCCAAATCCACAAAGAAATGAAAGGACGCCCCAGGAATCAGTTTTTCAGTCTACTTGATGCATACAAAAAGTAGGGAAAAAAAATGAGGTCAAAACAAAAGTAAAATCTGAATTTTGTAGAAAAGGAACGTATGTAAAATAATGAACGCTCAAAATTACAAATAACGCCAAAATCTTTTATCATGTAAAATTTAAAAAATGGAATTACTTTCGACGTCTGTCTGCTTCTTGTTGCGTGGGCGGTGGCGGAGGTCCTTTTTTGTCCAGTTCTTCTAAATACTGTTCCAGTAATCGCTCCCGTTCTACCGGTGCATTATTCAGTACGATATATCGCTTGTCATTCTGAAATAGTACACAACCTAAGAAGATTTTATCACAGAAAATAAGTTAACCAATGGCAAAGTAAATGATTTTAACAAATACAGAACTTTCCAAAAATAATGAACCAACCTCAAGAACCGCAAGTATGTCACGAAGATGCTGCTCATTTTCCTGTATCATTTTCAAAGATTTGTAAGTGATGATTTTAGTCTCTTTTAACAAATCTTTGAAATCTTTCATTACTGCTTCTTTCCGCTCCTCCATCCATTCTTTATAGTCACGCTCCGTCTTCTGAATAATACTATGATTAAGCATTAAAAACGAGTAAATGAAACTAGAAAAACTGCTCTAAAATTGACTGAAACTTTATTTTCTACTTTCTACAAATGTAAGCAGGTTTACTTTCTTAAGAACGAAGTTTCGTTTATTTTTCTTTCCCAAGTGGGCAAAAATATTAATGCTGAATGTAACTCCAAGTAGAAAAAAATCGATAACAGGAAGGACAGAAGAGAATACTTTTTTTCTCAAATTTACGCGCATCGCGAAGCATCAATTTCATGAGAATCAAAATGCCCTAAAAACTCGAGAGCTACAAATACACATAGAACAAAAATAATACCCTCTCACTAATGCTGAATTTTGCGAATCGTTCATCCTTCTCTATAATTTTCTTGGCTTCACGCCACTTCATGCTAGGAATAATATCTTTCGTTTCATTCAACAACTGTAAAACAAGATACAATAAATGAGAGATTTACAGAAGGCACACTTAATTTATAATAGCTTCTAGCTTTAAACAATAAAATATTTACAATCCCTTCCTTTCTGTCAAGATCCAAAAATATGTAAATGCATATTAAAAAATTGACCTGAAAAAAAACTTCGCGCCTTTTCCTTTCCAAATGTTGAACATGCGCATCGAACAACCGTTCTTTAGCATCTTTTTCTAAAAGGTCGCAATTTTCATAACGTGAGTCCTTCCGTAAAATTCGACGAGCTTCATGCCATGTATAGTCTGCTGATTTTATCTGTAAAAAATTGGAAATATGAAAAAAATAAAGTTCTTTAAATTGAAAAGTGCTATGAAAAATTTCCTTCAGTTGCTAAGCTATTTAAGTGCACAGTTTATGGCAGTATAACAGTAACAGTAAAATTTGTTTTATAAATGAATATAATGTACCAGGTCAATCAACAAGGCCTTAAAGGATTCTTCATGTTCCTGATATTTGTGTTTTTCATGTTCTTTGCTTCTTTCTTTGAGCTGTTCACCGAGTTCAGCTTCTACCTCCTTCTTACGCTCTTCAATTGCAGCTTCAGCGGCAACACGCTTTTGACGATCATTCTCTTCTTCGATATCCTGAAATTTGGCAACTCTTTAATATACTGGTTACAAAGATTTCGATCCCAATTGTAGTACTATAAGTGTAGATGATATCTGTCGTGATTAATAATTCTGAAATTACCACAGTAACTCAGTATCATCAGCAGTATACAATACAAAAAGGTGCATTTTGGTATCGAATAAATCCTCCGCCTGATTTTTAAATAAATACCAAAAGAGGTAGTCAAACACATCGAAGTAAAAATAACTGCAAAACATAAAGAGGTTATTCGCTAAATGAAAACATTGAGGAAAATTACTGAATTAGATTCTTCTGGCAATGTATCTTGATATTCCCGAAAAAGGCTCTCGCGGCTTGAAGATCGATCAACAGCTTTATAACGCTCATCATCCTCCAACTGCTTTTTCAACGAAGACCACTTCGTTCGAGAAGTAATATTCTTTTCCATCAACATTGCAATAAAATCTTTACGTATCTGGAATGATGTGAATATGCAGTAATACTGACGAAGTTTAGTCAGTTAGTTTAAAGAAATTTACTGAGCCTCCACTAAATTGAAGTCAAAAATCTTAATACATCAATTAAAATCGTCAATCCAAATCAACTATTACTCCTTTAAAAATAACTAAATAGCAGATGTGAATTATGAGAAAAAGAGGAAAACAAAGAAAACCGAACTTTTTCCTTCCTTTCTTTACGTTCTTCTTTTTCCTTTTTCTCTAATTCTTGAACATATTCATTAAAAATATCCTCTTTATCGCGCATTTTTTCAACACCCTTGAATCGACTATCTTTACCCCATTTCGATGCGAACGATGAAAATGATGATCTGAAAACAGAAAAGCACATCAGTGGAAAACATTGAATGCCCAGTATGATGCAGAACAGTTGCTTCACTTTGCCCGATTCTCCCACTGTAAAAAAACAAACATTTCCCAACATAACAAAGAGAAGCAATTTTCTGGTTCATTTGCAGGATTCCGGATAAATGAAATCATGCTGCTAAATCCTATTATATTACGTTCAGTATTAAATTCTTAGTTTTCAACTAATAACTAACCTTCCATGCAATTTCGCTTCTTCAAGCAAATTCTTAAAATTTTCTCGCGCTTCCTTGGCACGTCTTTTTTTCTCCGCTCGTTCAACTTCAGTTCGCTCACGAACATAAGCTTCGAAAGCCTAAACTCAAAGATCTCTGTAAAATTAATGTTACTAATAAAGGCGTCTTTTTTCAATCAGACCTATAAGAGAAATTCAACTTCAATCATTTAAAAGAGCTTAAAAAAAAAAAAAGAAAAAACATAAGCATACAGCTTTCCTCTCCACAGCATTCAAAAGTAGATATCGCTTGTCGAACACAATTTTCGACAATTCCTTTTCCCAAGTGCTTCCAGCACTAACATTTTTTTCCATCAACATCTCTTTAAATTCTTGCAACCTACGCTCGAAAGGCACCTTAAAGAATTTTAACTAAATGATAAAAAAATAAGTCATACATCTATAAAAAGTGAAGTTCACCAAAAATATAAAATAAAATTATTGCACATAAAACCCTTTGTTTCAGGAGAACCCCTCCCTGAACAATTCGTCCGACCACGTTTCCACCTATACCGTCAAGTACATACCGTTGAATCACGTCCTGCCCACTTCTCCTTATTTTCTTCTGCCAATTTATCCCCCAACTTATTCAAGAAAAAAAAAGCCAGGAATTAAAAGCTCAAAAGCACCTTATAATTTGTTAACAACGTGGATCAAGAATATATCGAAGATGTTACCTCCTCCCTCTCTTTCTGTGCTTGCAATTCTGCTTGAATTGCTGGATCAACCTGTTTCTCAAGCATTTGCCTTGGCCTATCCTTTTCTTTTTTGGCAGCCAACTGCTCTAAACGCTGCTTTTCCCTGAAACTATTATGATTTTAAACTCCAAAAAATTTGAGCACACAAGGCAGGAAACTTCAAGGTCAAAACTTTGAAAAACCAACAGCTTCTTTTCTTTTCGGCTCTTTTTAGCTGCCGGAGGCGCATTTTCTTCATCGTCATCGCTCTCCTCTGAACTCACTGCTTTCCCTTCATCATCCGCTTTTTTGGCGGTTTCAGTCTCTGCAATTTTATTTTTCTGCAAAAACGTTTAAATTTCGAAAGAACATACTTTCGAGGTTTGACTGAGCACTCAAATCCGTACACTGATTTAAAAACAGATCTCTAACTACAACATCGACTATAATGCAAAAAATGTACAATCCTTAAATTATAAAAGTTAGCACACCAAAAAATGAAATGTAGTTTGACACTTCAAATTAAATTATTATTTGTTAAAAGCAGTTAGTACAGTTGATACTCACAAAAATAGAACTTTGTAAATGATTTCAAAATATACCTTTAGAGTCAGAAAAAGTGCACTCACTTTTCTCTTCTGGTGGCTTCGAAACTAGTAAATCGACATCTGGCCGATTATACAACTCTGGTGGTCGTTCCCAGACTGATGTACGCGTAGACGGATTGTAGAAGAAAACCTAAAACTTAATATTTGTTTAATTTTATATGACAATTAGCTATATTTATCAATGCGTATACAGGATAGCTAATTATCTGTTTGAATTTGCGCAAAAATGATCAATTCAGACGGTCAACAAAGCTTACTTTATGATCCCCTGTCCAGACTACGCACCATGGAGTTCCAGCCACAGGATTACTGCTAACAGGTCTCGATTTATCCACTTGTTTCGTTTCTACAGCTTCTGACTCTTTTACTGATTCCTCATCATGTTTCTTTGCTTCTTCTGCAGCCGCTTTAGCTGCTGCTAACTGAGCTTGCACCTAAAAACGTACTTACATATTTTACAACATTTTAAATACTAATTCTCTGCTACAACTCCCATAAAGTCTATTGTGTAGAAACACCAAGAATCAGCAACCTAGAACTACTGGTGCACATATTCTGACTACAAACATCAAGAAGATGAAACCACTTTTTACCCAAAACCAAAACCCTAATTAACAGTGATCTGAACTGAGTGATTTAGACAGTGATGTCCGAAATCTGCTTCAAAAATATGTTTATTGCATGCAATAAGCAACGCAGAACATGAGGAAAGATAACGTGATCTGCCGAAGCATTTCTTTGTTTCCTGTAAAGGATCGTAAAGAAATGCCCAGTAAGCACTTATCTTTTTTAAAATATTTCAAAAGAAATATAACCTGTTGCTGCGCCAAAGCTGCAGCCTGTTGTTGTGCTTCTGTGAATGTTGGTGTGCTCGCATTATTTTCCGCAGAATCACCAGCGCCAGTAGCAGTAGAAGCTGGAAGTGAAACCAAAAAGAAAATTCTGTGGTAAACAGATTATCATAAGTGAACAATTTTAAAGAAAAAATTAAGAACAGTTAAAGTGTTGCATTTTGTGAAGAATCAAGCACCTAATAAATACATGAAATAAAGTACCAACCTTCAAGTGCTTTTGGCTTATCCCAAGTCGTTTCCTGGGTCTGTGTATTGTAGTAATATTTTCTCCCATCAGGTGCTGTATATTCCTGCCAAACAGCAGCCTCTGATGACACTGGGGCACCCTGCAATAGCTGTGAATGACTGCCATTCAAAGTAAATATACGATGTTACTGGACTATATGAAACAAACTTACATCAGTACCAGAAGCGACAGCTGCCGGTACAACCGGTGGCATTCCAGGAACAGGCATTGGATAGGCTGGTGGAACACCAGGGAACATAGGAGGATAACCCGGACCACGAGGAGGAAACATCATAGGTGGCATCATTGGAAAGCCTGAAAAGAAATGACACAGACAGTCCAGAGTCCTGAAAATGTTATACAATAACCTCCCAAATTTAATAAATAGTTCTTTAACATACCAAATTCTAATTTAGAGTTTTTTAGTTAAATCTCAGTAACTTGTTTCTTCTTTCAGATAATAGAAAAGCTTGCTGGTACAGTGAATACAATGGAAAAACAGCTCTTTTACTTTCGATTCAATTTTAAAACTCAATGTGGACCTGGTGGTGGCATCATCGGTGGATATCCACCCATCGGCATACCAGTAGCCATTTGAGGTGGTACACCGGATCCATACCCACTAGCAGCATTTTGAGAAGCAGCTGAAAAATACTGCCTATCATTCATATGAGCAATTAATACTAAAACAATGATATGCTTCAATAAATCCTCCATATAAAACATTTAACAAGTATAATGAGCGGGATAAGCTGAAAGAATTCATTGCAAGACGTCTTAATTTAACAAACAATTTCTTCACAACCACCTCTTTACAAAAAAGATTATTTTTCCACGATTATCTGAAACTGAAATTTTGTAAAATTAAATTGAAAAACAAAACTACAGCACCATAAGCTGAACTCTGGTTAATTCCCTATCGAAGTCAGTTTTCCTCCATAGTCACATTTTCATGAGCTATATGTGCATAACTATTTCATAATGAAAAAGCGATAACTGAGGAAATAATATTAGCACCAGGGTAGGACTGCAAAAGCGATCAAGTATACTTTGACGAAGTAATGCCATCATTCAGTCATTTCTATGAGATAATCCCAAAATCGTAATGTAACTTTTTAGCACACTGACTTGATTCAAGTACAACAAAATTTACCTACTATTCCGCATCCTATTTACAAGTCATTAAGTGTAACTATGGTGGAAATTAGCTCTTATATATACATATAACTCGCAACAGCACTCACATCGTTAAGTAACTGAGGAAGAGGAAGGACTTTACGCATCACATCTCCTGTATGTGTGTATGTATGGTAGGTACGTGTAATGGTAGTTCTAGGAAGAGGCAATAAAAGGCATCGCGATATCTGGAAGCATCCGGGAACGGTATTATCACATTCATGGATTGAATATTATCATTTTGATTGTTAATATCACCACTAAAGTGCGCATTAGCAAAGACAACAAAAACAAAATCAACGAAGCTCTTTTTCTTGCCAAAATTTCTGCAGTCCAGTGTAAATTTCTTTTTTTTTTCTTTCTTTTTTTACTTTCAAATAAACCGAATTACACTTCATTTACCTTTTAACTATAACAATACTTTCCGTTGTTTCAAGGTTTTAAAGTTAAAGTGAAAAGTTACTCGGATTTTATTCTCTGCTCCAGGTAAGTATAACGCTTGCAATACGTACCACGTTCACGTCCCCGATATGGTAGTAGAAGCATAGAATGTAAATGACAAAACTGTAGTAGACCCTATAAGGAAGCATGCTGCAAAGTGCTAAAAAAACACGGCTGAAATACCACTAATTCAAACTATGCACTACTTCAGTAGTCATCATTCTTCATCATATTCCGTCATTATCGTGGTTCATTATAATTATCTATTATTCTTGTTATTTTTACTATAATTCCTTATTTAAATATAAAATTCTTTCTTAATACTTGAAATACTTAAAAAAGCAGTCTTTATCATTCAGATGTACTAAGTAATATCCTTTTTAACGTGCAAAAATCAAAATTTTCCAGCGCCAATCGCCGAAATATCTTGGCGGTTCTCGGTGAATTGATAAATCCACTTTAAGCGGTACCATAACAATGCCAAGAAAAAGCCAAACAACCACAACACCAAATAATCCAACCATTAGTCGTGCCACGATGAAGGAATATTATTATATGCACGCCAACACACTTACCTTTTGCGTGCTTATCAATTTTATATCAATGGGATGAGAAAAAGACAAAACTCAATTTCTCTTACAAAAAGAGATGAAAAAATTGCTACTTAATTAACAGTTAAGAGGGTGAATCATGATAATTTATCATGATGAGTACTGATGGCATCACTAATAGCAACAGGATAATGCAAATAATAATAAATGAATGCAAAGGTAAATGCGTCAACATTTTCAATGATAAGACAGCAAATTCCAGAAAATTGGAAACCATTTTCAAATCCTTAATTCATAGACGCAAAAAGCATACCTTGTTCTTTCTCCTCTTTTGCATCTTTTTCAACCAGAGCTTGCAATTCACTTTGTTCCATTACTTTGGCATTTTCTGGTTTCTCCCATACCGTATCACGCGTTACAGCATTATAGTAATACGGCTTTCCATCTGGTGACTTTGTTTCTACCCATAATTCCTGATCTGGTGCAACGCCAGCAAGCTAAAAAAAAATTATTTTGGGTTTTATATGAAGTAAAGGACTATAATAGCCTGAATGTTCAAAACAGTGGAAAGTGCAAAAAGGAAAAGCTGATGTGTTTAACCTTTCTTCCATTAATAAAGTTTAAGAGCAGTTATAACCAGCATGCATGACCTACCTTCTTCAGCCTTTCAGCTTGTTGCTGAGGCGTTTGCTGAACAGGCATTTGATGAGCCATTGGTGGCATTCCCATTGGAGGCATACCCGGATAAGGTGAAGGATAAAATGGCCTTGGCTGGAATGGTGGACCTCGCATACCACGTCCATCTCCCATATATCCAGGTCGTGGGCCACGCATTCCATAACTACCCCGCATGCGCTGGAAACCACCACGAACACCTAAAATGGGATGACTCACACTACTTCCATGTGTTTGGGTAGCAAAAAGCTTCGAACTGAGAATCTTTCATTTAACTGTGAACAGCTTTTTGTAACATTCTAAAACATGCTTTCCCATTCTGCAACGAGAAAGGAATAACAGAAAAGGTACAGAATAATAAGAATAAAAGACAAATCAAGATTATAAAAATGCTACTGAATCTGAAATCAAGCAATTATTGCAAAAGAAGAGCTGTAAAAAATTTATTTTCCAGGCAACATTTTCATGCTACCAACCGAAAGAATTCCAGTCTAAAACATTAGGCAAAACAATATCTTATTAGTATTCAATACCTCTGGAACGATCGTAACCATATCCATCATCCATATCACCATTTCCATAGGGTCCACCTCGTGGACCACCACCATACATACCTCGTCCACCCCGCCAACTTCCTGGACCACGCGGACGCCAACCGCCACCACCCATACTTTGCGGTCCATAACCATACGGTGACATACCACCACCACCACGATAACCGCCACGTCCGCGAAATCCACCGCGGAAATCATCGGTACCACCGCGGTATTCATCGCCGCGATATTCATCGCCGTGGTATTCTTCACTGCGGTACTCGCCATGCTCACGATCGGGTCCTCGTTCAGAATATGGTTGGTAATTATCTGGAAACATATTAAAAAAAAAAATTGGAATTAGACAATATTTATGTACACCTTTTGGAATCCCATCTCACGGCATACTAACTTCTCGGTAATTCAACTAAAAAGATTTAATTTGTGAGTTTGATTTCTTTTTCAGACTAGTACCACCTCCTTTTTCTAAATATCTGAATTGTTATCTGAATTCTGAACACGGTGAATTTATCTTCAATTTGAACATTAGGTATTGCTCAACCCAGGAATAGAAACATAAAGCAATTACCAAAATCCTCTTGTTCCTGCCCAGCTCGATGGGCGCTATCATAATCGCCACCATCTTCACCATCAGCACCACCACCAACATTCTGTTCATCTACACTATTTTTAAAGTGCTGTTCTTCCTGTTCCTGTTGTCGTCTACGCTTTTCATCATCTTGATGCTGCATTTCTTCTCTTACCATACCATTCAAATTGCTATCACCCATCACTCCTGAAGATTGCTAAACTGAATTTGCAAGGATTCCAAAAAAAAAA
>PQVD01000372.1:0-16149 GCA_003012265.1 Setaria equina
ATTATTAATTATTATTAATTATTATTATTAATTATTATTATTAATTATTATTATTATTATTAATTATTATTATTAATTATTATTATTAATTATTATTATTATTAATTATTATTATTGTGGTTAGTTGATATTAATAAAGCATTTGCTTAATAAGATGCTGCTGGGGAGTTGTAACATTTGATGTGGATGGAGTTGAGTTCTTGTCTGTGGTACACAAAAATGTACTTTAAGTGGGACCCAAGAGTGAGTGAACATTTGTCAAACGCACTGTGATCAGCCATGCCAGCGGCGTGTCCTCGAAACACATCGAATTTTATACCTTTCGTTCCCTTCCGAAGAATTTCCATTTTGTTGCTTTAAATTTCGTACTGATTGAACGGCTTGAAAGGAGTCAGTCTGGAGAATTAAATGCGAACTGTGCAAGCAAGTCTCGTTAAGGGCTTTATCAACCGGACAATTCTGGTTCCTTTCCCTTCAGCCCTGCCACCACTTTCTTGAAAAGAGGACAGAGCAACGGTTCGATAAAGTGCGGAAGTGAACCAATGATTTGATGACCGGATCGAGCAATGAAGGGTCTTAAAATGAAAAGGGAATTCTGAGAAGTTAGTATTGTCTTCAAAGTGAATTATATTAGACACCTAACTTTAGAGTGACTATCGTTAGCTATTTCTAACTTCCTCTTGTTCTAATGATTCAGGCCGCTGTGACATCCATAAAATATTTCCGTCAGAGAAGAAAATAGCGTCTTCATGACAGGATGAGAAAGTAAAGAAGTTACAGTAAATTAGAAAAGTCCACGATATAGTAGCCAGCCTTCACCTTTCATACTTGTGATCCAACTGACTTAATCTTCAAATCAGTGTGTGTGTGGAAGTTGACCTCTTTTGATTAAATATCTGTCCTATTTAACGGTGCACCGAAAAGAGAAAGTATTTGACTACTATAATTTGCAGCATTCAGTTTTTTGTTAATCGTTAAAAAAATAGTAAAATTTTAAAAGTGCCATTGAGGCAGTTAAATGCATTGTTTACAAAGAAAACCATTGAGGAATTTCGATATTTTGAATATTAGTTGAGAAGCTCATTATTTTGGCATTACAGAAAAGTGATATAATCACTGCACAAGTCGTCCCAAGTTCATGAACATCTTTCTTATCAGTTAATTCTTTATTCTTAAGTATGAAAATTAGAGAGTAAGAAAAATAAATGATAAATTATAAAGAATAAAATGTTTTCAATTATGTGCTTGTTTGTGTTCCTCTATTTGCAGCACTGACTGATGCATATTGGAGAATCACTCACTGTAAACAATAAGCATCTAGTGAAATGTGTCCGGAAAAAGTTTTGCAAGATGATATATGTTTCCAATGAAACTCTTAGGAAATAAAACAAAATAATAAGTATTTGATATTAAGTCAATAATTATCATATGTATGAATGTATCCATACACCATACATGTGAATTTTTTTTAATAATTTCAGCATTAACTATACAGTCTAGCAACACACACATAATATTTACTTGAATCGATACCCTATAAGTATTGCTGAGGCAAAAAAGCTCTGTGTCTATTTTGTATAATAATGAAGTTCTACCATAATCTTGTAACGGCCCCTGATTCTTTACAGCACTTATTTATAGAGAGGATTTGGCATTCTTCCTGAATAGATGGTGAGAATAAATCTCTCATGACTTGTGAAATTTAGTTTTAAATCATTTGCGTTATTCTTCGGTTCAATTTCTAAAAATTTCTTAGTTCAGTTGATTAAATTTCATAGTTCAAATTCAATAAGCTAAAAAATATTCGTAAATTAAATCTGATTTGATATATGCATTTGTATGAGCATTTCTTCACTAGATTAAGCAAACTTGCTGTTTCATTTATAAAATAGCCACAATTTGAATTTATCCGTACACCATTTGTTTGCACTTACTTTAAAATCGGAAAGCTTCTTTCTGGTATAAAATAGAATTTGTGGAAAAAGGAAATTAACTTGTCCTATTGACTTTAAATTGCGTCTTATTTATTACGATTGTGTGCTATTAAAAATCGCCTGTAATCTGTTTAATTATATAAATGGAAAAAAAATTTCACTCGTTCAAAAAAAGCAAAAGTAAATCATTTTGTGAAATTAATAAAATTTCTGCTTCAGTTTTGTAATTTTAATTACATTTTAAATCTTTCGCTGTATGTATTATTCAATTTATTTTCACTGAATAATTTTCTTCTTGAAGATGCATTTACTACGAATTTTCCTCGTTCGTTTTTCCGTTGGTTTGGTCGTTGGATGTCACAATGGATCTTCGCTTTTCATTCCTTAGGAAAGAAGTTCGATCTGAAATATCTCTGGGTATATATATTAGTATGGCGAACTGAAGCAGACAATGAATGGTGCTTAATTCACAGATATGAGTAAGGTGACAGGCTGCGAGAACTCGTTGTATCAAACCAATTTCTCGTTTTTTGGTTTTCTCCTCAAAGAAACATATAAATTTTAATTTGCCTCCCTTTCTGCCATCAACAGAGTTGATTTCTGCAGCTAAAGTGTAATGAACTGATCGGAGTTCCTTCACTTAAGGCTCATTTGGGAAGTGGAGAGCTCATAGATCGGCTGCGCTCAAAGTAGCAATGTGCGTGAACGAGAGGAAGGCCTCGCTACGACCGGTTCACGTTTGGCAATTACTCGAGAAAAAAGAGTATATTTGGTTATTTAGAAAGATAACCAACCGACATGGAAGGATTGGGCGGTGGTAGGTAGGTATGCGTGCCACAGGTGATGATGTAGTGCACTGGTTTGGTTTATGTAATGTATAATAGGGTTCGAACGGGAAGGGGCACCGGGAGTACTGTACGTCTTACATATGTCAGTGATAGGATAGGACGGAAGGGAGGACTCTTACACTACCGTTGGTGGCGCTGATGGTTGTTCATATAAAGGAACACCCCAAATGATAAAACACATACTTTTTGTTTTGTTTAAAATCTTTGAGGGCAACAGCGACAACGGACAAATCGACTGAGAGACGTCACGCAGCAATATACGATGGAACCAACCAGCGATCGTCTCTTTCGAACCGGCCACTTGGCTGTCTCTACCTTGCTGACCAGTGGTGACAGTTCTATCTCCTCAACCCCTACTCGAGAAAGCCATCCAGAATGATTCCACCTTGCGATAGTCCCCTTCTCTCTCTTAGCTATGGAATGACAGTATGCCAGGTGTAGTATCGAATGTACATAGATTCAGCAATTTCACTTTCTCAGTTTAGGGATTCTACCGCTATATGGCCAAGTTTCAGAACAGCTAGCTTGTGATGTCTTTACTGGCAAAAGGCTAATTTCCGTGCAGAAATTTCACCGTTACAGGGGAACGCTCATCACTACTTGAATTTGTACTTTGCTGATTATTATCTCTGTAAAGAAGAACGGTTCCTTCCACAAAATTTTAGAATTTCGATTTGTTCGTGAAAAGTTAAAATGTGTCGAACGCGTAATAATTTGAAGCATTTGATTTTTTAAATCTTTTCTCTTAAAACACTGCGAAGGACAACAACCATAGCCAAATATTGCACTAGCCATTTTTTCATTTGTTGATATTGATTTGGAATGAATCCCATTGCCTGTTGATATTTTAAAATAGATATTAGATTTGATTCATCTATTCTGACCCTAAATTTAATCCGTTCCGAAATACGGAAAAATGAAAATCGATCATCTTGTCATCTAAATTTTCTAATCTATAATTCCTTCGAGATAAGATTGTACTTAAAAATGTTCATAAGCTATTAGCTTCATCGTCTTCATTTTTTAGGATGACACTTTTTGTTGCTCCACTAATCTCCCACCTTTTTTCTGAAGCAGTGCATCAAAATCTTCGCATAATCTAATCTTGTCTTAATTACAAAGTCTTGAATTACAATTGTGTTTCACTTGCCTAAAAATCCTCATTCTGTACTATTCTTAAGTCTTGTCTTTAATATGTAAAAGAAAATTGAATTAATATGAAGTAGATTTTAAATTAGAACTAAAATATGCCGGTAAGGAGAGTAGCATGAACACTCTCACTGCTGGTAAGAGTTCACTATGTAACATATTACATATTATAATTAACGTTTCCTTGACATCATCAATATTATGAGGCATGAAAGTTTTTCATTTATCATAGTATAGCCGCTACTTTTTAAATGTAATTAAATGAAAATGAAAGCTACTGGGAGTTACGCAAAAGAAAAACATCAAAATTAATATAATTTTACACCGATCTTGAACGGTAGCAATTACATTCGAATGCTGGAAATGAATATTGAATTTACTCGTTAACTTTCTTTTTAACTAATAATTATAAATTTGTTGAATTTTGATAACTGCAGTGCATGGAAACCTTCGTTTGTGAAAATTTTACAGTTAGTAATTTAAGTTAAGGAAACTTAAAGTAGTTAAGAACTCTATTATTGGCGACTTACTACAGCACTTACACTAGAAAAAGTGAAGCTTCAAACCACCTGATAATTAATAATTTCTTTCATCTTTCATATATGCGTTAAGCCCTTTCTTGAATTCAGGTATTTAAGAGGCCTTGTAAAACATTAAGTGGTTTACGGTATAAGGCATGTTGAAAATTCGAATTTCCTTAGTAAATATTTGAATCATTTGAGACACCTAGAATTAGAAAGTGTTGGTAAACTTCATTTAGTTATAGTCCAAGTCTGACAACTGCAAAAGAAACAGCCTCAGAGTTGGTTATTTTAGAAGAATTGGAAAATTCGGTACTCCTCACATTTCGCTTTTTCCAGAACATCAGTGCAATTCAGCTTGGTTGGAATTACAGTCTATTGCTGCTGAATTTACTTTTTTTGAATTATAAGATTTAAAAGTCTTTAGACTCTAGTTAAAAAATTGACTCGATTTAAGCTTCTTGATTTCAATAGGCTTCCTGCAACCTTAATTGACTTCTGAATGCAATAAATTTACGACAGTTAGTGATATTATTATCTTATATTGGTTAATGCTTTATAGTTCAAACTTCATTCTCCTAATCTTGAAAAATCAAACCGCATTTTCCAACTTTTTTCTTTACTGACTCTTCATCTATTGCTTTAAAGATGTTTAAAAACTTTTTCAATTGAAAGACAGTCTTGCTGTAGTCTAACATTTCATGGCTAACTGATTGCCTTAGGTTTCATAAATCATTTCCCAGTAGAACGCATGGCACATTTAAACTGTCGATGTGATATATTTTGTCATGTTATTCAATATATTTCCTTTTGATATTATTTACAGTTCAGTAAGGAAGGAATAACCAACGAGGACTCTAAGACATTTTGAAAAAAAGAAATTGGTACCCTGTAAGGAATGCTTGCATATTAAGGAATGTATTTCAGATTCCTTAAGTTCACTTCGCGGTAAACTATATAAAAGTTATTTCATCTCATGTGTTGATTAACAACTGACTCTTCCTTTGAGCCTTGTTATGAGGATTTATTTTTAGATTTTTGGCAATTCTCACATAAAATTTTGAAATTATAAAATTTTGGAATAATAAAAATGAAACATCATCCTCAAAACATTCCTCCTTGATTTTCGGAATAGTTGGTATCCTTTCAAAAAGCCAAACAGAGTTTGCCCAATTAAAATTGCTGGGAAAGCTTGATTTTTGAAATGTTTGTTAAATTTTCCAACACCTAAAATATTCCCATTTTTCAAGTCAAGTGAAAGCGTTTTTTTACTTGACAAATGGAAGTTCTGGACCAGGTATTTTTTCAGTGGTATTGTTCATGAAATCAAAGTGTTTTATAGGATAGCCACAACATTGCATTATTATTGAGATTTCCAAAATTGCATTTAGATGATAATGAGGTCCTCCTTTTTTTATTCTTTGTTTTAAACAAATTTCAGTTCATTACGATATATGCAGATGTTATTACATGAAAATATAATTGCAGTGTTATAATTGGAAGCGTCGTTATAAGCAGGGACTGAAATGAATTTGAAGTGCCTGCCTCAGAAGGAAACTTTTCACTAGTAGGTGTTTAATTAAATGCTAGATGAAGTCTGGGTTTGAGAAAGCTGAAGAGCGACATAACTAAACTAGTAATACCTTTCTGATTATTTTGAAAGTATCAAAGTTCAGATCACAAATTTCAATGGATCAAACATAAGCTGAGAAGTACGACAAGCCAATGACAAGACAAGGCAAGGGAATAGTAATACTGGGAGGAGAAAATATGTTCCGAGACTTCACTTGGATCTCAAGACTCTCTTGACAGAACACAAACGACTGTGTGGACGTTCATCCGAACGCTAAGTGCACTCTGTCCTTATAAACTTGAAATATTTTGATAATGTTTGGGACGCAGAAATGCAAGCCCTAACTAACATACGCACAAGCACCGCTCTTTCCTTTGGTCAAACCATCTGATTTCTCTTCTCCACTGTCCCATCCCGCGCCCTCTCGGAAATATCACTACCATTACTTGATCCTCCTCTCTCTCAGAAATGAATGCTCATTTCCGTGTAATGTAATTATTAAAGCTTATATATTACTAAGAAGTTTGTGGCTTCCTAAGAAAAGGTATATCATGGAAGCTTTACTTCTATCTTTTTTTATAGGTTTATGATTTCATTTTGTCAATTCAGCATAAAATTATGGGAAAAAATTTCACTTGGAGAAAAGGAGAAAGGGAGAAAACTACCATTATTGCGTTTTTATACTTTTCTGAGTATAATATGATTTAGAAATAGTGCTTAGCTTTAAAGCATATAATTTAATAAGAAAAAATTTTTCAAAAACATTGATTTAGCTAGTAAGTTGACTATAGGCTACTTAACATCCTTAGTAATTCCCATCAGCTTTTTTTTATGATTACAATGCCTGCCTGCAACACCAATAATTTTCAAAATATTCCCCTATTAAATGATTTATGAAAGTGTTTACTCTTTCATGTCAGTGTATTTCCCTCTGTCATACCTTCAGATGATGATATCATGATTGCTGTAATTATAATGATACTCCATAATATTTGACTGAAAATCACGTTCAGCACTGCTTCCACATTTTTTATCACGATCATATTATCAGTTATTATAGTAATTCTTCTATTTTAGTTATTAATAACTCTAACAATAGACACTTGCATGGGTTACCAGTTAATCACCAGGAAAAAGTTAGCAGTTCAAACTTGATAAAGTGCCTAAAATTATGATAACCCTTTGCAAATACTGTCATATATTATAGTAATTAATAACACAATGCTGTTCCCACTGATAAACGGTAATATCATAGTCATAAGTGAGACCTGAATCGAGGATCTAAAGTATTAGACTTGATATGAGATTTTTTTACTATTGTAAGGCCCTCATCAATTTACTTTTATTATGATTTATCAGATGTCATTATTTCCTTAATTTCATTCCAGTTTCTGTATCATTATGAACTTGGGAAGATATCATGTAATATAGGATTACGTAGAAGTGTTGCTTCAAACTATTCTGTTGTCTGCATATATATTTATTGCAGAGTAACAACAAAAAGATTGGGTCCTAACCACTTATCAATACTGCAGTTATACACACAGGTAACTGAATTTCTTTTTGCTTTATCTTTTTATCACAGTAATCTTCTACTTCATAACACTCCCTTTGTGAGAATATTTTATATCTGAAGTTAAGGATTTCCAGCATGAAAGAAATGGCATTTCATAGAAAATTATTAGTCCTTAAATTCATTAAAATATTACTTTAACTGGCTTCTACAAATGGTACTATTGCTAGTCTAGTTAAGGTATAATGTAAATATGGCACATATTAGGCTCATGCTTGTAAGTGCAAGTCCTTGTAGCTTATTGCTTTCAAAATATCACCTAATGAAGAGGGCATACACCTATACATTACAGATCATCCATCTGTTTTTCGATACGATTCAAAAAAGTTTTTGTTTCACAACACACACAAATGCAACTTTTATATCCGGCAGATGTGTTCTTGCGTCTGAGTGTACTGAAAATTCATTCAGACACTAAGCTCTATTTATGAATATTAAAATATATTAATCATTCTCTGTAGAATATTAAAATGTCCACTTTTCAGAAGAAAGAAGTACCGTGCATTCATTTTACAACATATTTCTTCTTACGTTTCTTAAGATTCATAAATTATTTGTTTGTTCCCCGGAAATTCCACAAATATTGGTTTTTCAATCACATTTCTTGAAGATCTCTACACACTTTAAATGCTATCATCATTTAAATTCCGTGCAGTTTCAATATTTCTGTCATCTGGATTTCTTTCTCGGTTTTAATGACATCACTGATCTATGTAATCACGATGACTATTCTTTACTTCATCATATTATTTATAAATATAGAATGATCCAGAAGTCCAGATGACGGAGATCACTAAAACCAATAAAATTTCCTCCATTCATCAACATTATATTGATTACATTTCGTTCAATGAACGTCACAGCTGTTAAGTGCTAAATATTGTCAATATGTTGTTGTATGGATGAAATAAACTTCATCCAACGAGATCAATATTTATTCATTAGCTGGATGTGTGAATTATTTTTTCAACTTACAAATGTCTTATATGTCTATTATAAGCATACTCTTGGACCATCAGAAGATGAACGGATTAAAACAGTTTTAAATTTTATTCCTTATATTTTGAAACATCAACTGAGAGAATGTTTGTAGAATCGATGATATATTTCAGGAAATGTTGCTTCTGACTAATTCATCATAGTGATAACTGACTTCCAATTAAGAACTTCCAATTATGAATTTTCTTTAGCAATTATCCAGCGATCGTAAGAATTTGTTACTTCTTTTAAATAAATTATAATAAACATAAAATTTTTTGAGTCACTTCAGAATGCAAAATCTCCGAAAAATTACGGTCTAATAACGCTTTCTGATGAGAACGAACAACAATTGACTGAATCAAATTTTATGAAAAGGAAAAAATTAGGAACATAGGGCAGCGATTTTTTAACTTTGAACTTTAACTTTCAATTAACAAAGTAAATGAATGATAGAAAATGATTGGAATACACAGCGAGAAGTTTCTTTTAATTAGTTTTAACTGTTGAGTGTCATAAAAATTGCCCTCACTATTTCGAGAAATACTACACATAACGGCGGAGTTAAAAAAAAAAAATTTTTTTCTTGAAGAAAAAAAATGCAAATCCTTTTTATTTTGCTTTGCCTTGCAAAGTGTGAAAAGAATGAAAATGATACCAATATTTTTATAAAAAAAGGGTAAAAACCCATCCTCAGGCCCTTAAAATACTAGAAATGGCTTGTTCAATTTTAATGAGTGACTAAAAAAAAAAAAAAAATTCATATTCAAAACTGTTTCACTTCTGTACAATTTTTTCGAGCATATTAACTTGAAAGGATAAAGTAAAGCCATTCTCAGAAGCGAGAAAAGTTCTTAAATTTGTGTGGTTATAATTAGACGTTCATTTCCAAAATGATATGACCACATAAAAATAATTCCTAAAATTGTTAAAATGTTTCATTTCATACGATCATTGAGTATGAAAAAAGAAATTCATTTCTACCGTTTTTTCTGAATATGAATTTATGCTAATTTCCTCGTTATAGCTCGAAATGTTTATCAGAAAAATAAATGTTTACGAAACTGGCGAGGTGCCAATAGTGATAAAAATAGTATGGTATTTATTTCTAAATCGTAGATTAAAAATGAACAATATTTTCATTTGTCAGTTTGCATGAATGTGCTTTGAACAGTTGCGTCTTGCATCAGCTCATTAGACTATTTCGTTTAAATGCTCTTAAAAAAGTGCTTGTTGCACATCTATTTCCCATTTGGATCAGTCTAAGCAGAAAAAAAAATTGCTTATTTTTTTGCTTATATATCAGAAGCGTGCCAGGGGAGAATGCAGAAATTTGCACTTAGGTCAAGTGTCTCACTTAAACTTGCTTTGTTTCTTTAAATAAAACCTTTTTGTTTTATTAAACTTTTCTCCTCAGTTTTTCTTTTCGGTATACATTAACACAACCTTGATAAGTTTATATTCAATGTGAAATAGGATAAGCTGTAAACAGCAGTACTTTCTCGTACTCTATTTCCAGAAATTTTTCTGGATTTTTTTTGGTTTGTTTGTTTCAGAAAATAGCACTAGCTCACCACAACTGCTTTACTATAACTACGCTCTTTTCAAAGCAAAAATCTCCTTTTGTATTTGAAAAAATTACAGAATTCAACGAACATCTGAAAGAGATTTGGATAACTTATTAGTTTTTGATTTGTTTTTTTTTTTTTTTGAAGAAAATGAAGCATAATTTTCTGGTTCTGCTTTCATTTGAAATAATCTATTCTGGCTATTCTAATGGTCGTTTATCTGTTGGATGAAATTTTGTCTATGCTTGAATACTTTGAGTTTTTGAAAAGACCATGTCAACTCATTGAGAAGCTTGGCAACTTTGGCTAAATTTGTTACTTCCCTCACAGCTAAAGTACATAGCGTGGAAATAGTGAAGTAAACTTGAAAATTGGAGCTCCGATAGAAGAAATGTTATGAAGTATACAATCAAATGCCTAAGGTGGACATGCTCGTCACCGGTGGCGCCAAACATCCCTTTAGCAGCCATGAGGTGTGAGGCCTTATTATAATGTGACCTTCCATCGACCATGTATAACACGACTATGTAGCCTAAAATATTCATTTCAGATTGACAAACACTTTCATGAATATTAAATATTGTTTCGCCCTTATGGTTGCTTTTTATTTCATTAACATTAGAATCATCGATTGATTTCCTGGCATTTTCTTTCGACTTTCTAAAAAATTACGTCAAAATGTTGTGCTCGTAGTAGTAAGAGCATAAATGGTAGACACGTCTGGATTGCTTGTTCGTTCGTTGTTGATTGATTTTTTGAGAATTAATTCCTATCATAAAGTGAGCTATATCAAAGCTTCTCACTCACTGGTTTACTTTCCTGCCCTGAACCGTTGCTTCTAAAGGCGGAAAGGGATTTAAGAGCTAACAGCTAGCACACATGTCTGTCTAGTCGACAATAGGAACATTCGGCTCGCGACATTTAGACTCTCTACCTCCTTTTTTTGCTGAACTGTCAACACTTTATTTTCATGAATTACTGCCCAGCTCCAAATGGCTCATGATATGACCTTGTAATAATTATCAAGTCATTGTAATACAAATTCTTCTTATGCAAATATTATAAGGAAGTCTGTCTGTCTTTTTGTCTGTGTGTGCACGTGTGAGTGTTGTTGATTTTATAAAAAGCAGTGCCATGCGGCCTGATGAAAAGAAACAGAAAGACAGCAAGATAAAATGTTGCGGTTGCGGATGCGGATGCGGATGCGGTTGCGGATGCGGTCAAGGTTGGAGTCGAATAAATGAGCAGAGTTTCTTTCTAGTCTGGAATGTACTTTTTCGTTTCACACTTTGTGTGGTAAGCTCTGAAGAGGGGCGAAATGAGAGGAGCAAGGAGAAAACGAATTTCAAAATGAAATAATATATGACTTCATGGTTGCATTCATTCGGAAAACGATCTGTCTGTATTTTGTTTACTTCTTCTTCATTATTTACATCACACACTTATCGACTAAGTATTTACTTGGACTTTTTCTTTTTTTTTTATCAGTCTCAAACTAGTGTTGGTCCAAACTAATTTATTGTCCTCTTCTGTAGCTCGTTCTTATCAGTCTAGGCTAGTTCGAATTTTGCATAAACACAGTTAGTATGCCATTCAAAGCTTTCGCTTTTAAATGTAATTTGAAAATGTTCAAAAGGTAAGAATCAGTAGCGTTGTATGAATGAATCTATATTTTTATATGCTGATCTTGAAGAAGTGGATAGAATGTTTAATGATGATTAGGAGATTGAATGAATGGATGATAGATTATCAACTGTTTCTCTAGTTGAATTTTATAAATTATTTAGCCAAGTTTATGCGAAACAAATAGCACAGTCAGAAAAATTTAATCTGCATTTAAAATGCATGAGGAAATTCCCCAGCCTCAATGATTGTTTCGTTACAGGTAATTTGACGCGTTCTTTCCTCCTGAAAAAGTAATTCATGTTGTCCAAGTTATCCTAAATTTGAAAGTTGATTCGAATTCCGAATGCTTTCTTTGATCTCAAACCAAAATGGTTGTGGCTAATTGACCGGAGGGCGCTATTTAATTAATTATTAATTAAACGACCAGTGTAATGGAATAAAACAGAAAAGAATGAAATGAAGATACATCAGACATTGGGAATTACAATACGAGAGGAAAAAATAATTTCACAAGTAATTAGGAGAACTTACTTTGAAGGTAAGTGCAGTAATGTTCAAGGAGATATAATTCCGAAGGAAGCAATCCGCAATTAATGTATTAGGACAATATCATTCAGAAAGAAGAATTGAAGGCGGGCAGAAACATTTCTGAAGCAATAAATTTATTGATTCCCTGTTATTTGGTTAATAGTTGCTTCTTACAAAATTAAAAAAGTATGTGATTCGCCAGTGTAGTTAATTAAAGGATAGCGAGGGATAGGTTTATCCCGAAGAGTCGTCCAGGTGGTTCAGGATTCTAGAAGCAGGTTAGGCACTTCATTTTTCTATTGCCTTCATCAGCGGGAAGTTTCCAGGCTAATTTCTTTGCAGTTGTTTTAATCTTTTGGCATTGCGATAAGAAATGCAAAGAGTGAATTCGGAATTGCTTTAATTTCTTCGCAGAAAGCAAACAAGATGACTTTGATGACCAGCACAAATTTTTTGTCTTCATTTTTTAATTGTAAGTCGTTTTTATCTGCAGAATGATTGAAAAGACTTTTGGAACTTGATATTTTCATTTCGAATGAATCACCCTAACCACAATAAGTTCAGAAATTTACAAGTAATTTACGAAAATTTTTTGAGAAAACTTTGATTTTTCATCTCTTTCTTAAAACAAAACAAATTTACATATCATTCGGCTCTACGTTTGATGACATTTGAGAATTTTTTGAAATGTTCTTCCTGATTTGAATGTCTGTTTCAACAAATTAGGAAGAATTTCGCTTCAAACCACAAAAAAATTGTAATTTTTGTTCTGAAATATTCGCTTTTGATGGGTGAGTACACATGAACAGCAAGAAAATGCCTCTCTCCATAAGATCGTTAAGGCCGCAAAATTTCTGGTGAAAAAGTTTTTGTTTGGCATGTTTTTCTCTCTGTTTAATTCAATAAGAGCTTTAAACTTTTTAAAAATTCTTTGTATGCAATGCATTGTCCCGGAGGGAGAAGTTATTTTTCAGAGAATTCCATATTTCACAACTTCTGCTCTCATCTTGTCTGCCTCCATCCAAATGATTGCTTCATTTCTTTTCGATGAATTGTATAAGGAGTAAGAATGTGATGGCTTCATGCAGTGGCTTTATCTTGTTAGAGTAATTCTTTGCTCGAGAAGTTGGTTGTTTTGAAGGAGCAACTTGGAACATTGTGAAATGCGTCGGTCTAAGTAAGTGATAAATTTATCACCTGTGACGTAGAATGAAGCAAGCACAGGTGCTAACTAGGCTGTGACCTTAGCAAACAATATTTGCTAGAGTAGATGCCATAGCAACCCCCGCAGCAGAGGCTATAACGAAACGATTCTCATGACTAAAGTGCAGCTGCACTATGCGCCAAGGTTTGTTTATGTAATTTTGAACCAGCCAACCTGATAGTCCCTTGCCTCACTTGGCTATAGAAAGAAGCCAAGGCTTCATTTATATAAGATTCGTATTTGTCCAACTATCTGGAGGAGAGAAATCGTGATGCAGAGAATAAAGGAGAAAGGTGCTGGATATAAGGTATGGGGTGTGGGGTGTGGGATGAGTACAATTAAAATAGATCTGTTAGTCGTTTTTTGGTAAAGTCGTATTTTATTTATATGCTTAATGACAGAAAATAACAAAAATGGGCACTTTTCTCGACCCTGTTCTGTCTAGATGTAGTTTGAATTTTAAAATATGCTTAAATAGCAGAAGCAAAATTGAATGTGAAATCTACTGCTGCTGCTTTTTTGATATTAATGCTTCTGCTTGGACAGATGTGAAATACAAACTTGTATCATTCCATATCATATAAATATGCATATTACACTATCAAATCATTACTGTTTACAGTTTTGCTTCTTGATGCTATAAAATTGAGAATTGTAAGGTATTATCATAAATGATAACTGTTTTGAATATATATACGTATGACGACTTTGCTTGCCCATTTACAATTGCCTCTTTATGGCTTCAGAAAATGGCAGCTTCCGTTGGTATTCATCTAATGCGATCTGGCAAAATGGGATCAAGATCCTGATGTGAAGTAAAACTAAGACTGGAAAATGGTGTTGTAGTTTTTTGAAAGGTTGGTAGAGTGAAGAAGGATATAAATTGCAAGGTTTTTGGGGAAGAAAGCAAATAAAGAGGTCGGGAATTTCAGAAAATATGACAATTTAGTTTACGGTTAACCGCAAAAACAGTAGTTGTAATTTTGTTTCAGTTAGTGCGGTTGAATCAGCTGTAAAGGAGTGCTGAAGTGAAATCAGTAATTTGCGATTTAACTGATTCTCGCAAGTTATTCTTGTTGTTAGATTGAAACAGAGTTTGTGGAAATAAATTATTACTGAATTTTCTGGCAAAACAAAGCATTGCTTATGCCATCTGCTTTGATTGCCCGCATACTTTTGATTTATATCACTATGTTTTCCCAAAATTCAAATATTTATCAAATAAAAAATTCATTCAACAAACAAACAAACGCACTAAGTTGTTACAGTAACGCATCCATCTGTAGTATTTATTGATAAAAGAGTCTTGAAATACTGTCTTACTAATAACATTCAACACATCAAAAAGTGATAAGGTGACAAGTTCGAAATTCTATTTCCTTACTCACTTGATAGTCGAACTTTTTCAACGCTGAAGAGAATAGTTATAGTATGTTCTGAAATAATTTCTCAAATTGCTATAACCTTATTCGCCATGCTTTTCCAATTTCGGGATTTATTATCTTCAATATTATAGACCATTTGATCATTCAGTTTCAACAATTTCTCCATAAGTTGAAAATTACCATCAAGCATAAATATAAAAAGTCACGTTTTTATCTTCAGAATGATTTTGTTTAATCAACACTATGATGTATGCCAGCTTAATTATTTTCTTCCTCAATTTCATGAGAACACGAAGAAATGATATTTCTCAGTAGTATTTACTAACACCCATCACATTGATAAAAGTTTCTGTCCATAATTTCTAGATTAAGTCTTATTATATTTGAATATGAAACTTTGATAATCAATATTGAAGCTTTGTTTTCAGGCTCAAGCATTTTGCAACTCCGTCACTCTCATAACAAATAATATTTCTTGTCTTTGAACGTTTGCCGAAAAGATTCGGTAACACATTTTTGTCATTGTGATAGAAGTAGCGCTTTATTAGACCCTTTTAAAATTTGTGATTTGCTTCACATGAGGTTCTGACTTATTGGATCCTTTCTTCGCATAATAATCTATGCATTGTGAAAAGTTGACACTCCGAACCAAATCCCAAATATACTTAGCAAACTTATCAACTTGATTTGCTATTAAAAGAGTGAAGGAGAACTGAGTAGTTTAGGCCTATGCAATGCTTACCCTTTTAATATTGCATTTTTGTTTTAGTATGCTTTCGTGTAATATTTTAGACTTTTTTTCATTTTTTGGTACCGATTATGGGATCTGTAGGCAATAAATAGTTTTTTATTGTGCATTATTCTCCAAATAATTTTGTTTAGCGTTTTATTTGTTTGATGCGAAACTTTTTTTTAGATTTAAAACTTGTAATCTGATCAAAATTGTAGTAGAAAGCGCTATGGAATATGGGAATAATCATGTCTAAAGACTTACTGTTTCAGTTATATTAGATAGCCCAAAGTTTTGTTCAACTCACAAGCCTTTATTAATTTGAATCTTGAATGTTCTACATAGGTAAATTATGGACTGGAATAAGACAGTTTGCCCATAGCAGAACTCCATAAGCCCCTTTGAGCAGGTACATTATTATTGTTTCAACTCGTTCATTATGCTTTTCTAGAAGATAATTTGATTCAGAAACAATTCCATAACGAAAACCAGATTTCATATGATATATACATATATATTATTATATATTATA
>PQVD01000375.1:0-15083 GCA_003012265.1 Setaria equina
AAGAGGAAATGGTAGTTGATTAGTGCGATATTTGGTTGTTATGCATATAATTCGCGTAGAAATTAACATTTTAACGGAAAATATGCAAATTTTTGAGAATTTAATCACTCTATGGTGAATTTATTAAAATATTACGGTAGTTTTAAATTAACAACTCTTAATATGTCATCTGTTACTGTATCTAAATTTATTACATATATTCAAATGATATGTATATATCTATTCGACACTGCATACTGTAAAAACTGCATATCGTTTCTTTCCTTTTTTTTAGACCAGTATGAGATAAGAAAGTATTTATATTAGAGTAATTAAATCTCTACTTGGAAAAGATACAGTAATTAGATATTTTGCGAGATAAATATTTGCGCAATTGAAAGTTTCGAGAGGGAATTTCATCACAAATTATCTTCCTGTCCTAATAAATACAAAATCGACAGCTTTATATTCATAATTTGTACTTAATTAAATTTACTGTTATCATTTTGCAGTTACTAATATTTTAAATTTCTTATCACTTGTACAATAAAATATTGTTAATTATTGGATTTTCCCGCTCCATTTTGAAGCTGAATTATAATAAAAGTTATTGTTTTCTCTACAGACGATGAATTCGTGGCAGGCTAGCGCTGAAGTTAGGAAAGCAGCCAAAGACTTTGTGGTTTTTCTTAACAAAGCTGTAACACCGTTTCATGGTAGGTATTTTCTTTTATTTATTTTAAGGTCGCTGAAATATTTCAAGCATTGAGCTCGATGCCATATAAAAATAAAATTTACATTAGAAATTTTTCGAAATTAAGTGTTCTTACTTCTCCAATCAGCGTACATTTTATAGCTGTCGAAGAAAGTGTCATTCTGTTAAAAGATGCAGGATTTCAAGAACTGAAGGAATCCGAACACTGGGTCGTTGAACCATTAAAAAAATATTTTGTCACAAAGTTTGTTCATTTCAATTAGTGCATTTCATAAGTCCACTAGAAATTTACATTGAATGTAAATCATTGCAAGGAATAAATTAACATTGTTTTTCAGGAACAGATCGACAATTCTAGCCTTTGCTGTTGGTGGAAAGTATCGTCCGGGTAATGGATATTCTATGATTGTGGCACATACCGATAGTCCTTCACTTAGAGTAAAACCAGTTTCGAAATTATGCAACGACAAATACTTACAGGTTAAGGAAGTTTTCATCGTATAAGTCTCCAAATTTGCGAGAAATGAAATTCAGTCAAAATTCTAATCATCTAATAAATTGTTTGCATCAATTTCTTTAAGGTTGGTGTATCAACATACGGTGGAGGAATATGGCGAACCTGGTTCGACCGTGATCTTAGCATTGCAGGACAAGTTATATATAAAAAAGTAGATTTCTTTCCTTCTTTTGATTTTCGTAACTTTGCAAAAGTTTTTCTGGACACCAGTAATAATGACTTTTGTGAAATTTTTGATTTATCCAGAAAAACCTTCAGAAGAATTTCTGATAGTGCAGAACCATTTTCAGAGATATACAAATAATTCATTAAAATTTCAGGATAATGCTATCATGCAAAAATTAGTGAACATTGATGCCCCGGTACTATTTATTCCAAATTTAGCAATTCATTTCACCTGTGGTTCAGAGCGCAACAAATTCGAGTTCAATAGTGAGACTAACTTGCGACCTTTAATTGCAACATTGGCTGCCGAGAACTTGAATAAAGTAAGATTGCAATTTTTTAGTGTCGTGTGAGACCTTAATTTTTAGATTTAAATGGGACTTTTCGTAGACTACAATCGTGAGGAATTAAGATGTTATTTTCGGCTGCTGTTGCTGTTTTGTATAATCTTTAAACAAGTTAAAACATTATCGTAAAAGCGTCATGCATCGTGGTTTACAGTACTTATAATTTCAGTTTTGAAAATGAAAGCAGACTGTAATTTTTCTGTACAGTTTCAGAAGGTTGTTTAATTAGTTTTTTTATTTAGCAAAATTTTGAGGATACGAAGGAATGTGATAATGCTAGCACCAACACCAATAGTGTAGTAAACGACCATCATACGATATTACTGGATACAATAGCTAATGCGACTGGTTGTGAACGTGAAAACATACTGGACCTTGACCTATACCTTTATGACCACCAAAAGGCGGTAAATTTTAGACTTTTACTGTTTTTTCGTCATTTATATCTAACGGTTTTTCATTTCACTCATTTAGACGATTGGTGGATTGTACGAAGAATTTATTAGTGGTCAACGATTAGATAATTTAGTCGGTGCATACACTTGTATCTCGGGACTTTTGAGCAGTGTTGCAGCCGAAGATTCACTTGTAGATGAAGAAAATATTCGGCTGGCTGCTTGTTATGATAACGAAGAAGTAAGTGCTCTTCAGACTTTTCGCTTTACCAAGACTTAATTTTGTAAAGTCTTTTTTTTTTTGAATTTCAGTGTGGAAGTGACTCGGCACAAGGCGCCGCAAGCAGTTTTACTGAATGGGTCCTACGACGTTTAGCAGCAGGTGGTTCACAAGCTGCATTCGAGGAAGCCATAGCGAAGTCATTCTTGATTAGTGCAGATCAAGCACATGCAGTACATCCAAATTATAAGGAAAAGCATGAGGCAGAGTTTAACCATCATTTCTCCTATCACTGATTAGTTACGGTAAATTATTCATAACGACTTAGTATTGCAGGAATGCCATCGACCAGATCTGCATGGAGGTGTCGTAGTGAAAATGAATGTTAATCAACGTTACGCTACAACAGCTACTACACATAGTGTCTTGAAACAAATTGCAAGCTTGGCAGGTGTGCCATTGCAGGTATGAACGTCTGACCGTCCGTTACTGCTCGTATGTATTTAAAAAATCATAGATTGATACAGAACTACAAGAAAAAGAAAAAGCACATCCAATATATTTTGCAGAAAGTGATAGTTAGAAATGACATGCCGTGCGGTTCAACAGTTGGACCCATACTTTCCACTCGCTTAGGTATCCAAACAGTAGACGTTGGTTGTCCCCAGTTAGCAATGCATTCTATACGCGAACTGACGAGTATATCAAGTATCCATCAGGCTATTACACTGTACTCGGTAAGTTATCAGAGAACTTGTTCTCATATAAAGGACAACTTTTTCAAAATGTACGATAGTACAGTCACATTAGTTATCTTTGAGCAACGAACAGTTACTTTGCGCTTCAAATTTTAATACTTGCAGATTTTGTAAAGAGAGGAAAGTATTCCGCTTTCACAGGAAAGCATTTTCAAATAAATTATTAAAACTTTATTTTAGGCTTTCTATCAATATATACCGCGCGTTTTGGCATCCATTTTATGAAAATATTAATGTTCTGATGACTAATGGTCTCTGTCCGATTGTTTTCTATAATTTGATTCATTTTTTTGAGATGGGTTATGGGTTTTATTTCGGAGCTATCCATTTAAAGAATGTTGCCAATTCAAAAAAAATTTACAACCACAGGCAAGCACAGAATAAAATATATGTGTTGATGGAAAAGCTATCTACTTACATTAGTAATGTACATATGAAACAAAATAGTCCTTGACTGTGTGCCCTCTGCATCTCATTTACCTCGCTACATTTCAAAAGGAAAAAAAATCAATGAGTTGAAATTTTATTTAAGACTTGAAACGCATGTGACGAACTAATGAACAGATTTGCCCACCCTACACCTCCTTATTCTTAATTATTTCTAGATAAATAAAAGTCCTATTTTATTCAAAAACATCTTCATGTTCGCAAATGTATTTGAAAACATCACGAGGTGTTTTTAATTTCTCAGCATCCAATTCTGGGATCTCGAAACCAAATTCATCCTCCAGCGACATCACAATTTCAACATGATCCAATGAATCGAAACCCATGTCATTGACGAAATTGCTGTCCAGTGAAAGTGCTTCTTTTTTTTCCTCTGGAAATCGATCCCATGCCCGAATTGCTTTCATTACTCGTTGCTCAACCTGAAATTGTATGAAGCACCTCATACTAGATCAAGTAAACTGCATTTACTTTTTTCCTTTTTGCATAACTTTAAAAGACAAACTTCTTCGAACGTAAGTGGTTTTGGCGGTGTAAATGGTCCCAAATCTCCCACAGATCTCGTTGAACGATTCACTGACGAGGTTATGAAATTCCTAAATGCAGTAGAGCATGCCATCGTCCCTATTTGTAATGTCCGTGTCGGATGCATCCCTCGGAAGAGGGTTACCATTGTAGACCGCATAAAAAACCTAGTAAAAACACAGCTCAGCGACATCCCTACAAAAAAAAAAAAGAAATACAATATTTATAGCATTACAAACCGATAATCTCCAGTACCACCGAGAAAACCTCTGACCTTCAACCTTATTGTCCAACTTTTCCCAGTGTGTTACTACTGTGACCAAAAATATTTATGAACCACGACACTTTCACGTAAAGCTGCAATAAAACTTTTTCATCCCAATCATTCCAGCACCACAATTCTTATCTGCTTTATATAATAAGAAGCACTCGAACAAGCCCAGTTCTCGGCTATATAGAAACAAGACGACGAACAGTTGCCTGGTATGGAACTCGGATGTCTACTTTACCGTAGTGCATTGGATTTCACCAAGATTCTTAAGTTAAGTAAGTTAAGGGAACTGTGAAACAACTTCAGAAACGCAATGTCAATACAATAACAAAATTTTATTTGGTAAAACAAATCCAAATGAAATTCCAGCGACACAGTTACGTTCACTTGTGATGTTTACGAAGATTCGTAAGAATTGCTTGAATTTCATCACGCTTTCTCTTAGCACGAACATGCGAACCAATGCGCCTCTTCAAAAATTTCAGCGCTTTTTTGTCCTTGCTGAAATATTGCGAAGTAACATCAACTTTTTCTTAATTTTCGAATTTCAGAATCCACAAATAAAATCTCATGCATCATATTCATAATGTCAAAGTGTTACCTGATTCTCAACAATTCCATTGTCCTTCTTTCATAAGGAGCAAATCCAGCTACCTCACGAATCAGTTCACGAACAATTTTACTTCTTTTGGTTATACGTCCTTTACGTCTATTTTGTCGTGCTTTCCTTTGGTTTTTTGTTACCTACAAACATTTTATGAAGACCCATCAATTTAAATTAAACTTCAATTCTAAATCCTTCTTTTCTCCAAATGAAAAATGAAAAAAAACCTTGTAACCAGTATTAAGTCCCACTGCAACTGCTTCAACCGCAACCATTTCGTTTCCTAAAAAAGATAAAATTCAAATAAAAGTAAAATCCGCAAGATTTTGAGGATTGCACAAGCAAATAGTTCCACGCATTATATATTGACTGATGCATAATGCTACAGCCGCTAATAACGAAGGAAATACACTGAAAATGCAAATTTATCGGCTGGAAAAGTGAAAAGCAATGGAAATTTTCGTACTAAAGAAGCAGAAATATCAGAAATTAATAAAAAATTTGATCTTATTAATTTCATACTGAAACTGAAAACATACTAAAAGTAAAATTTACAAATAAAATATTTCATGTCACACTAAACATACAAGCCACAGCAAGAAAATGGTAAAACAGCAGCAAGAAAATGGGAGAAAGCAAACAGATAATATGGCACAAATCATTATTAGAGCTATTTCAACGATATACGAAATATATTTACAAATTAATTGGGAAAAAGCCGTAAAAATCTCTGTTGACAATGAACGGACGAACCGATCGATTTATCTATCCGAACTGTACATACAATTTCTCAAAACTGATATTTAAAGTTATAGACACATAACACAAATAGCAAAAATACGAGAAAATCAAATGTACAACCCAAAACAGCACTGGAACTAATAACAAAATCCCTGTGTTTTACAGCACATATGTTTCATCAGGACGTCAAGTTCTACCAACAAAATTAAACAATTAAATCTACAAATATTTACAATTGAAGACTCTGACAGAAAATAGCTTATATACAGGTTATAAATCCCGTGTAAATAAGTAGGATTTCACAACTATAAACAAATTAGAGGAACCTCTGAATTTGAAACATTTAAAACATTGAAATAAAGACAGTAATACATTCCCTGGAACAACTGATCAGCTGATAATATGACAGAAGGCTAATTTTATTGGAAGGAACTCCCGACTCTAGTTCGTACAACTTTAGGATCAGTACAACGTCGCATTGGCGAATGTGAGTGATGATCACGAAGCGACACGCTACCTCTGCTTCCAGCACTGGTTTGTCCAGCATTTTTACTTCCAATTGATTTCAGTAAATCAGACAGACTCGATGTCATGTAATTTGTGGTTGCTATTGAAGGACCAAATATATGGACATAAGGATGTGTTCTTTGTTTATAGTTACCTGCTTCTACCTGAAATATAAAATTCCAAGTGACAACGGTACATGACATTCTCTCTAAAATTAAAAATATGATATTTGATTATGAAGAGATCTCAGCAAAGCAGCTGGAACAGCAAAAGTTAAATCCATGAACTAACCAGAAAACTGCTAACGATACAGAATGGGAATACAGCACCGAACAGCAATGCATTCACCATTATATTATCCGTAAGGCTAGTAAGAAGAGTCAACACTGTTCCATAACCCAAAAAATATGGCCAATTACGTTCGATAAGATTAACGCGTGCTCGCAAACCAATTCCTAACGACATCCATAAGTATTCAAAACTAAAAAAGAAAAAAAAACGTAGTTGGATTAAGATATGTTTTATATAACATTGCCTCATAAAAAATTTGTGGATTATGATTGCTTCCTGTCACACGATTCAACAACCATTCTTGCTACCTACAATCGTCAAATCATAGAGGGAAAAATGATTATGTAAAAAATTTCTCACTGGCTGTTTAGGTAGAAATTAACTCAATCTTCACCTCATTTATCCAACCAAACATTGAAACTACATTAAAAAAGTAACCATTTAAAGAAATATTTTTCAAGAATAATGAAAAAGACGAACCTAAACAAGGAATTAAGCAGAGTTATATGAATGAAAGCAAATGCTGTAGATATAAAGGGTACCGGGATACTGTTCACGAATAGTGATTGTAAGAAAAAGACTGAATCGAGAAGTATTGAAGAGCAAAAATCACCGGTCGTTCGGCTAAAAATTTGTGGAGTTACATGAAGCCAATAAAGTTCAAAATTTCCTTACACCAACGACAACTACAAAAAATTAAATCACTGTTACATATGGCCATATAACTTGCATGAAATCACGACAATTGAAGAGTCAACTACACCTCAACGACATGCTTGGAGTTTGAACACCCGTGTATTTCAACGAAGCATTGGCGATATCGGAAAACCATATACTACTGCACACTCGTGAAATAATCAGAGCAGACAGGCATACTGATCCATGAATTACTCGAAGAAAGGTTGACGCTTGACTAGGCATTGTCACAGATAATGCGAAAACAAGCATCATGTTCAGGATGAGCGAATAAATAAGTCTGAAAACCAGTAAAAACTTCATTTCCATTCCTCTCTCTTTTACTTTTTCCATCACTTTTATTATCGAAGTTATGGATCCTGATAAATTCAATTTCAAAAAAAGTTGTGTAAATACCCCGTCACAGCCTTCGGTTTTGTGAGTATTTCAATACTACGTTTCTCCTTCGTTGCACTAGCCAGTCGTCGCTGCTGAAGAACAGTAGTCATTTTTGGATGCAACAGCTCTTTATGCTTTTCCTCCATTTTCCTACGCTCTGCATCTGAGATCTGATCCAACTTATGAAGTATCTGCAAGCATTACTTAACAGGACTAGATTTTCGATACTGTGTATCAGGAATAATGAAAAAGGGCTGCTTTCTGCCAGCATGACTGATTTTACTTCAGTTTGAATGGTTATGTAAAAGTCAGCCATCAATAATTATAAAAAGTTATCATATTTATTTCCGAGATCGACAGACACCAAATTATCAAACTGTCTGCAGTCTGCTGATTAATAACACTACAGATTAAAGTGTATTCATGTCAACATTTTTACAGATATATTTACTTTTGCTTTTCAGTACTCACAGTATAACACAATGCAGTTACACGGTGCATGTTGGAAAAGCAGTATGATATCTCCGCAACGCACTGACGTTGCATATACAGTATTGAATAATCAAAACAATGTCGTACACTACACAATCACGTAGCATTAGCTCATACTTCAAAACTATTCCATGTCAAATGCTCAAAGCCTGCTCACTACTTAGAGGAAATACTCTCAATATTATAATGCAACGACAATGACAATCATATTCAACGCCAATATGAAGTCTCCTTACCAGACTATTTTATTTTGAACCTCCAAAGTTATCTACAATTAATCACATAATATCCAGAAAAATACTTACAAAAAGACTTTTCAGAGAATCTCTCAGACCACATAAGTAGTCATACAAACACAACGGCACACCCATAATTGTCCAGAGAACCCCACCTCGCAGCACCACGCACTTCCTTCGGTGCAATTACACCGGTCACCTGGACATCACCAGTCACACTTTCCCTAAACCTAAAATTTTCTACAAAAATGAGCAAATCATTTGAAAAATATGCACGAAAATAACGATTAGGTGTAATTTTATAAACTCTAAACAGTATTTTAATATCACTTCAATATTCTCTACTCAACTGATAACAAATTTTAAACATGTCCAAAATACTAGCATAAATGCATCCAACTTCTACTGGTTCATCTTCCCAATCTTATTATTCCCGTGACCCACCAGGACCCCCCCACCTTAAAACATCCCGAATACTGTGCTCCACTTCTTCAAGATTTACTCATCCTACTGATAATTACCTTCCTAGGTTTCAGAACAAATAACGATAAATCAATAAACACGCCCAATTTCCTTCATTGCACTTTTTTCTTCCATGTTCTTTATTTCCATCAATTTTTCGTTTTCTCTATTCTCTCCAAAAATTACATAGACATTTTCAATTTTTTGGCAACAAGTCAATGAAAAAAAAATCTAAACTTCGGTCAGACGCTGTAAGTGCTTTTTTTTTCGCTAAAAATCATCGAAAAAGGACGAGGATAGACTTTTGTTTGCGTTATTTTATCTCTTTTAATGAGTTCTTAATTAATTGAAAAAATTATTTTGAAAAAAATCTTAATTACCACTCGATTATTTCACAATTCATGTCACCGTATGAATATCCAAGTTTTTGTTCGAACATTATTATAGACGCATGGGGTCGACTTTTCTAACATGACGTACGGTATGAGATAATTAGTCGAACTGGATGTTAGGATTCATCTTTTTGTATGGTTTAGTGCTTGGCGAAGTTATAATTACGCTTTTGGAGTGATTCTACGTTAATTCCAAGTAAACATGTAAGAGCACGTTTTAAAATGCATGTGTAGAGGTTGTTTGTTCTTTACTGAACGTGACAAATACGTCTTTTTACTGTATGTTTCACCTTTAAACTTATAAAAGAGCTTGTTATATTGTGAAATGTTTGAAAGACTTTTAATTTATTTGAGAAGTTTGAGTAACAAATCCAATTGTATTAATTTGTATAAATATTGAGGAGAACAGACGTACCCAACGAAATTAGTTTTTATGCAAGAATTGAACTTCTCGTATTTACAAGCGTGTAATTTCATATAAATGAATAAGAACGTTAATAGGTTCATGTAGAATTTCGCCGAAATAGTCATACTGCATAATCCTGTCATGTTATGTCGTAGTGTATAAGCCACTTCTTGAGCTGTTCCCGATTTTTGTAACAGTTCAGTCGTTATCTTTATTGGTTATTTCATTTTCTTGTAATTTGTATCAATTTGTGGCTTTCAGTGAATTCAAAATGCCACCGAGAAAGGGTAAAGTTAAGGAAGAACAGCCAGTGGTAACATTAGGACCGCAAGCGAAGGAAGGTGAAAATATATTTGGTGTAGCACACATTTTTGCGTCCTTCAATGATACTTTCGTTCACGTCACCGATCTTTCCGGTTAGTCACTAATACTGTTGGTCGGATAGTTCAGTTGTTTTCGAAGATGTGGTATCTGAGGATAGTGACTGTTGAACTATTTAACCACAGCAAATGGCCTGATGCTGAGCTGTATATTTGACCTGGATATCACTCCGGAGATGCTGGATTTTACTTAGGTAGGGACAGAAGTAAAACACTACGGTATTTACAGGACTAGGTGTGGCGAACGGGAAACTTCGTCTTCAAATTTTCCGTCATTATTTGTACTGGAACAATCAAATTAAAGATTTCAAATTAGTCATTTGATGTTAATTATTAAGCAAAGCTTGATGTTAAAATTAGTTTCATTTGTGATACGTATTGCTTAAATAGTTAGTATCTGGGTTTCCATACGACGTGTGCTTAGTGTGAGGCCATTTTTTTTCTTATTTCATAATTTATTTCTTATCTGTCGTGTTTTCTAAAGTAACAGAAATGGTGGTAATTTTTATTATTTTCAGAGGACCTTCATATTTTGAGCGAGAAATTTAGTTGACGTAGTTTCCTAGCGTTTATGCATATGTTTGTCAGGCATTCACGTGTACTTCAGTTCAGTCTAGAATGGTGAACTGTAGAAGGGACGAATGCTAAATTACTTTTTGGTGTTTTTCTGATTAGCTGCTTTTACGCTTATTCGAATACAGCATCAAATTACAGTTGTACTACAGGATTAGGTGTTAGACACATTTTGTTTTTAATGACATTTGATTTAGGACGAGAAACAATTGTGCGTGTAACTGGAGGTATGAAGGTGAAGGCGGATCGTGATGAAGCATCACCGTACGCTGCAATGCTTGCCGCTCAAGATGTTGCTGAGCGTTGTAAAGCTGTAAGTTTATTACTGTTGCTGAATAGGAGCGTTGTTCTCATTAGTGGGGCTAACTGTCATTTTATGTAAGACCATGTAATTCGAATAAATTTCATTCCACATATTATTTGCTTTGAATTGTATCTAGGAGCTTGTGCTTCTTTGTGTTTTATGAGTGAGTAAAATACCAAGAATTTTTATGCATTTAAATCGATTCCTTCAAAACCATGTAGTCAAGCGAAAAACACGAGGCACACCCTTGTTATATAGATTGTCAGATATCTTCTGGCAAGTATAATTTTCCTTTAATGTTTATTTGTTGCCAACTTGATATCTACATGTCTCTTCAGCTATCAATTAACGCTTTACACATCAAATTGCGTGCAACGGGTGGAACGAAAACAAAAACTCCAGGACCTGGAGCGCAGTCGGCACTTCGTGCTTTGGCTCGTTCTGGTATCAAAATTGGACGTATTGAAGATGTAACACCCATCCCAACGGATTGTACCAGACGTAAAGGTGGTCGTCGTGGTCGTCGTTTATGAAATTTCCTATTATATTGTTTTTGATGTCATTGTAGTCTTATCATGCTATAGTTCATATGATTGTTTCTATAGTTGATAAAGCTAATGAATAGTTTGTTTGTTATACTCGAGAGAACTACAAATTTGGTTGAAAAGGTTGGTAATTTTGTAGTTAGACAGTTATTTCATGATAAGTAATAGCCTGAAATTTAGCTTTGCCTTTACAAATAGTGGAAGGCAAAATTTAACAAAAAGATGTTAACAAACAAGAGGGATTTGTGACGCTGCTGTTATCAATGTATTTAAATTTAACGTTCTGAGTCGGCACAACCATGTATCCTCTGGGATGGCAAGCTGTTCAAATATTTTTTTTTTTTTTTTTTCAAAAGCATAGTCATCAAAAAAATTCGAAAGCAAGTTTGTCACGAAGGCTGGATGTCGTACATTTGTACGAATGATGAGATGTTAGAGAAAACTGGTGAAGTCTGCAGCAAAAGCTAACAGAATGAACCATATAGTTTAGAAATTAATATTGTTCCGTACAATTATGTGCTACACAGCTTTTGTCACAGCTCTCATATTGTGCATCTCAAAATGCACTGGTTCGTTGTTCATTTCGTTTTACGTTGCAAGAAATTTCCTCATTCGAAATTTGAGTGGGATTCATTATAATGCAGTTTTCTTTGTTCAATTTTAAAATCATAATAAGCATAATTTAGAATTTAACTCGAATGCAGATAGCTATTAAGTGTGCCAAATCTACAAATAGATTGTCTTATTTTTTTGGTTCAAATTTTGTTTAGTTGATTAAAATTAAAAAAGTTCTAAAATACAGAAGAAATTTGAACACTGTTTTTAATAGCAATGAAATAAAGATAACATGTAAAAAGCAACTTAACACATTGGTAATATTTGTAATAATTCTAGTAAATTTTGCTTTCATTATTTAAACTTTTGGAAACTTGAAAAAGTCGCATTAATAATTAATTTATATTTAATAATTCCACTGAAATACTGGAAGAGGAAATAAGTATTCAGTTAAATGTTTAATTACTAAAACTAAAGTAATTTCAGTCGATGTTCATTTTTACCAGCAATTTTCAGGTATTGGTCGTTTATGCCAAAATGATGAACAATGTTCCGTTGATCAGTTCTGCATTTGGGGCAAATGTCTTTGTTTCAATGGACAAGTTTTAATGAAAAATCGATGTGTTCAAGATTTTTACTGTTTAAATGGACGAGAGGTGTCATTTGAATTGAAAATTTTGTTCAAATGTTAAATGACAATTTCAAATAAAAACAAATTAATTATCCGATTATTGATCAAATTTAAAATAAAAAATTATGTTCATACAATAGTCGAGAAATCAAATTGATAAATAAATGAGTAATATCTGAAAGACAATTTTAAAGAGCTTATCACATGTACTATGCATTGTTGTACTTGATATAATTTTATAAACTTATAATAACGATCATGACCACTGCGACTCATACTATTATTATTATTATTGAAATAACAATATATACATAATTTAGTATTAAATGGCAAATTCAGATTAAAAAAAACACTTTAAATTTAGCTCAGATATTTCTCACTATAATGCTGTTATGATTATGATATATTAAAGTGAATGATGTGATTAAAATTTGACATTTAAATGTAGCAACTATTTCATTATTTCAGCATCTAAAATAGTTTTCAAATTTAATTTCAATATTTCGACATTCAATATATGGAAATGATATGAATTAGATTTATTATTTAAAATTAGCAAATATGAAATAAATCATTTTGTTTGTTTGATTTATTAATTCTACATCTTTGTTTTCGAAGAATTTAAATTTTGCAAATTAAATTTAGTAATAGTATTCATAATTTTTATTATACAATTTATTCTACTATTTCCAAAATATTTACAAAAAAAAAAAATCTTTTTTACTAACCGTTACGAGTATATATATATTAAGGTTTATCACAACGGAGAATGTTACTATTTATCAGCGATTGGTGATGAATGCATTGTCAATGAGCAGTGCTATGGCGAATCATTTTGTATAAATAATTATTGTACCTGTATCAATGGTTAGATTTGTTTAATTTCAAATAGTGAATAAATTTAACAAAAAATATTTCTAGCAAATTTAACACACTAGATAAACCTTACCATACTTCTTATGCTGATGGTGTATGTAGCAAATTTACGCTTGGTTTATACCAAAATTAATTCGATCTTTTTGTTTGTAGTCTACAGCTAATAATTTATTAAATTTTTGATTTTCTGCTTTTAAATTTCCGATAAATGCTTTCCTATCTCAGCAATTTTATTATAGGATCGAAAAATGATATAAGCTGCGTAGTAACTAAAATATGTCTGTGTGAAAAAATCTTTTGCATATTTAAATCAAAGTACTAAATGTTGTAATATTCAGATCGAGAGAGATGTGATATTGTGTTATGGCAGGATTAGGCAATCGGAAACTGTTGCATGATAAGCTAAATTAAAAACATCCAGTCGTGTGTTAAGCTTAATTAATGAAACATTATCACACCTACAAAACATGTTCATATAATCAAATCATATGTGTAGCATGTATTATCCAATTAGAATTGTTTTTTCTTCAATAGTAATTAGTCATTCTACCAAATAATTATGTTTATAAGAAGGGGAAATATAATGATACAAATACATTAGCCTTTTTTTTTTGTCCTTCAAATCAAATTTTTTTTTTCTTGCAAATGAAAATTTACTCTATTATGGAAATTTCAAAATTTATTATTATTTTGAAGAAAAAAGAAAAAGAAATAAGCGCATAAAATTTGACTTTTGATTCTAAATTTATTGGGATTTTTTTTTTTTTTGCAGAAACGATTAATGTAAATGGACTATGTCAAAAATCGAATCCAAAACCAGTTGATCGTTGTGATGAACATCAAATCCTTAACAATGGACAATGTTTGAATATTACCGTAATTGGTGGAACATGTCAAGTGGATGCACAGTGTACTGCTGGTGCTAAATGTTTGGAACAACGATGTTTATGTCCTCCGGAAACTGTACAAAATGAACAAATGTTTTATATTTTTCCCTCAATTAAATTTTACAATTTCAATATATTTCTATTCTTCTTTTTTTCCTCGAAGTAATTTAAAAATTGTTGAATCAATCCGAAGTTAAAATTAAATCGGAAAAAAGATAAATCAAAATCATTATTAAATCAGAAAAATAAAATGGAACATTTACTGCTAAATATATAAGTATTCGCCATTTCATAATTTAATTCAAATTAAACTATTTAAATAGTATTACAATGAAAGTATTATTTTGCATCAATTTTTTGATAAATTAATGATTAAATTTTTACAAATGAGATAAAAATTATTTCTCATTCTTTCTTTTTAAACAATTTCTCATAAAAAAACTTTTAGTCTATACCAGTTATTTGTATTTAACAGAATTTGACTTACAGTTTCTTTTTTTCGTTTTTTTTTTTTTTTATTTTTTTATTTTTCACCATTCATTTATTTTTTAATTCATAAAGATTTATAATTTAGTTAAACTTTACAGGTGCATAAAGATAGATTGTCCGGAAAATGCTGTATTGATTAATGGAACGTGCATGTACCGAGCACTCCCGGGACAACAATGTAATGAATCGATGGTTTGTTTGGATGGATCACAATGTTCTATGATAACACATTTTTGTGTTTGCTTAGAAGGAATGAATAATATTGGTGGATATTGTCGAAAATTGTCACATACTGATCC
>PQVD01000377.1:0-10623 GCA_003012265.1 Setaria equina
ATTTACAATCTTTTTCATTCATTTTTTTTTTTTTTTTTTATTTTTTTTTATTTTTTTTTTTTTTTTTTTTTTTTTTTTTTTTTTTTTTTTTTTTATAATATTTTATTTAATTTTATTTTTTTTTTTCATTTTTTTTTTTTTTTTTTATGAGATGTTCTTGATGGGTGGAAGGCAAAAGCTCGACAATGACGGAACCCTTTAACAAGGAAATAATAGGTGTCCAAATCATTTCATTAGTACTACAGAATACAGCAAAAGGATATCTTGTGAATTCTGCTGCGAAATATGAATTTAGCATCGCTACGAGATCCTTATCTCGCAAATATCAGGTAGTCTCGAACATATTTCAGGTCTTTAAATAGCTGAGGCATAAGGAAGAAAAGTGATTTTCACTTCGAAAAAAGGTTTATGATTACGTAAACATAGATTAAAATTGCACCATCGTATGCTTCATCTAACAAATATTTCATCCGTCCATGAAAATAGAAAATGTCTGCACTTCACTCTTCATGCATGAAAATATCTAAAACACTTAAAATAAATGAACTTGATTTGCAGAGTACGGTGCAAGCAGTATGAAACGCTGTGAAGATCTTGCTATACAATTTCGAGAAAATTTGTGAAACAGTATTTGAAAGGGAATATTGCGCAGCTCCTGAATGCATTATTACCAAACAATATAATAGAAAATGAGAGTGAGATTGTTATCTTGAAGCACAAAATGCTGACAATACAACTGAAAACATGAACTTATTTTCTAGGCCTACGGAATGGTTTCTGACGAACAAGGCTTATCTTATTTCTTCTAATATAACTCTAAAATTTCATGGATGCGAAAGATGTGAAATTGAGCAATGTTTAATGGTCTCATATCATTAAATATATATTGACCTCGAAGATGTTTTCAACGGAATTTATCTTTTTCGGCAGAAAAGTTTTATTCAATGTGTAAAATCTTGTCATAACCGTTAGTTCTTTTCTGAATAGCTAAATATATTTTTAACACGGATGAGCCAATCAACAGAGTTAGTTTATACCTTTAGAAACACAAGAATAAAATGTAAACATAGAAGACTAACAGAAAGCAAGTGCTTATGAATGAGACTCAACAAGAGTCAGATAAGGATGAACTGGTAACATAATGGATGATGCTTGTTTTTCATTTAACAATTTGTTAACGATAAAAAAAAAAGCTTCCTACCGACAACATGTTTCTTTTCCTTTATTATTCTTATTAAGATTTGGAGAGAAAAACAAGACTAAAGTGATCTTTCAAAATTATAACGGAATTATAAAGTTTAGCATATTCATGTAAATAATTTGATAATTTTATGAGAATATGAAATGAAGAAACACTGGAAACCATAAACTTCTGTGATCAAATCTATACAACTGATATATGATTATCCACAATGTGCTTATAAATAAATGTATATATGCTTTACTCAGTAGAATCTCCCACTAAATGTTTGTCTTTAACTTAAAAAGAACTGAAATCTACATATCCTTTTGAATTGAATGTCAACACAACAATCCTTCACCAAGCATTAAACTGAAAGAAAAAATTGGAAATTCTTTGTGAGCTAAAAGCACCTGCAAATAAGAGTGAATAGATCTTAAACATCAGAAATTTGAACCAATTCTTCATCAGTTACTTCAGGAACTCCTGTTTCCTCAGTCGCAGTTGATTCGGCCGTTCTTAGTTCATCTATACACTGCATGATGGCGCAACGAACAAGTTCCCGCTGCTCCGGTGGGAATGTAAGAATAGATGAAGTTATGGTACGGCTGAAGTGCTCGTCGTCAATATCTTGCCGACTTTTTTCCTCTGCGGTCAATAAATTCAGATTCCCCATCGATCTATCAGCAGTTTCCTGAAATACTTCAAAATGCCATCTTAAAAAATTCACTTCCAAACAATCAGAGAAGTAAACGAAATAAGGAGGAACACAGAAATATTACGTCATGGAACTATTCTATTCCGAGAAGCACAGCCTTATTCTAATCATTTAGCTACTGAATCATCTAATTAATTACTTTAAACTAATTCAAATTCACAAAGCTTTTTAATTTCACTACATCTCAAAGCAGTAAAATATCACTAAATACCAAATTTGCATCATCGTAATGATCGAGATCGTTGGTACCATTTCTGGATGATTGCTGTGTCAGTTCGGAATCGGAAATGCTGCGCTTTAAACGTGACGGTGCAGAAGCTTCTTCGCTCCTATTTTCCATGGGAGATAATTCGCTATAAAAGTATTCCGACTAAAGACAAACATATCAATTCTCTAGTTCCTGGCTGGATATTTAATAAGAAGAAGTAAATTGTAAATGTTGGAAATTAATTACTTATTGACAAATGAGCTCCCATTATTTGACTTTGAAATGATTTCTTCAAACGAATTCCCGTCTTGCACGTACACCACATCGACATATTCGTCACCATCAGCATAACTGAAATTCGGAATGAAGTTTTCAAAATTAGGGATGGGAATGGTTTAAAATGTTCCTCAGTTACCACAGTATAGCATTGTAAAATCATTTTGTAAACAACAAAGATTTATTGAAAAAACTTATGAAATTATCAACTAATCACTTACGAGCCATCTTCCCGAATGAATACTTCATCAGCATATGATGGGCCTCCTTCATCTGCATAACTGTTGTAAGCTATGACTTTTCCTTTATCAACACAATGTTGCGCTACTGCATATTGTTGGTCTGAAAAAGCTTGGCAAAATGTGCATTTAAACCAATCTGCTACAAAAATCTCGATGTTATATAGCAACAGCTATCCGCTTACCACTTGCTTTCCTTAGAAAGCTTTCAAGTAATGACAAGCCTTAAAACTAGTTAATCTCCATAGCCTCAACTCACATTCTTGTCATAACCAGATCTACAGCACCCGAGATACTTAAGGAGAGAAGTTATATTAACGGAAGGATTTTACGTTCAAGAAACGATGAAAAGAAAGGGGAAGAATTCTGTTTGCAATTCGAACTTTAATGTTTTCCCAAAAATCTAAACTGTTATCATACCATCATAATCATCGAAATCTTCTTCATCAACTTCTTCTACCCAAGCGCTGTCATCATCAATATCAAAGCCATCATCACCTCTCGGCTTTCCAGCAATCGCTGTAACGCGTTTTGTTACCGGTCTGATGATTCCTTCAATCAAGTTATTGTGCATTTTCCGTAAGTGTCGCAGCATCGCCCTCGTCGAACCCAGCTTTCGTACCATAACCTGAAAACAAAAAGGGAGTAAAAACAGGAAAAGGATGAGTACTAAACGTTCAATAAGCCTACGAACTTTTAAACTCACGAAAAAATCCTTTTGAGGCTTTTATCACAACACCATTTCTGTTAAAACTTAACTAATAAAAATGAAACTTACCATGCCACAAATTCTGCATTTTGCTTTTGATTCACCATCTTCGTCGAACTTTTCGCAAAATAGCCACACTTTTGATTTCGCCTTAGCCAACGGATCATCTGCAGCCTCCTCCTCGTGTCTAAAATCAGAAAAAAAAAATATAAGTACGTAGTAACGAAATGTCTCATGCGGCCTTTTTTCATCAATGACACTTCTACTCATCTGCTTCCTATGAAAGAAATTATTTTAAAAAATATATCATAATTTACCAATATAAAACGTAACTTATTTCTCTGACTCTGTTACTCTCTAACTGTTTGACAAAAAATAGTTATAAAGTAAAAAAAGATTAAAAATGAAAAAATGGACCTGAAATACTTTAGTATCAAACGAGTAAAAAATTGATAATAAAACAAAGTGAATTTTTTAAGGACCTCAAAGCTTCTTGTCTAATTGACTCCTCTACATCTTTGTCCCAGTTCTTCGGCTCATCAATCCTTTTCCGTCTGACGATTTTCTCCTTTTTTGGCATGCCCAAGCATCTTAAGGAATGAGAAACCAAAGTTATGTTGCTGCTCGATACTGGCGTTGTGCTGTAAAAAATGACAATGTTCGCGTACTATTCATAATAATGTAAGCATAGATATTCCGTTTACTCTTCTTATTCGAATTCATTAAATCACACAAGTAAATTTCTGTTCAGCGGTTTTTGATACTTGAACTGAGAGTGACTTTTCAGCTTCCACCGTTTGAATCCGCTACTCGAAAAATAAGTTATAAAGAACGGGTAATGAATGAACTATTACCCAACACGCGATTTCTTCAAATCAAGTCCAGCTGACAGAGGCGTTGGTGAATAGCTTTTCCGCTTTGTAGCGCGAGTTGATCGACGTAATGATGCACCGGTGCCTAAAAACTAGATAAAGAAGATTCATAAATTCTAGAATTCTGCGTGAACGCGTATTACTCCACCTGCCACCTAATTATCTTGAAATATTACAGCGAGAATAAACCTTCTGAAAGTTCAATTCCGATCGACGGACTATGAGTTCTAATTCCATCATCCTCATCTTGAATACTAACATCCGAACCATCAATTCGTGAGACACGAGTACTCATTCGAACATAACCAGTTCTATTTTCAACTGTCTCGCCCTGAAAATTTACAGGAAAATTCATACCAATGCTTCATTATACCGTCCAAAAAGTAAGATCATGTCGAGCTACAATGAGGTATATTCCAATGTCAAAATAATGCCACATCGCTTGGTTAAACTCAAGTGATTTTTACACAGAAACTAGCTAAATGGACTGTGTCTAAACAGGAAAGGGATGACGACGGCCGTGAAGTAAAACAAACCCTCATTTTATGGATTTGCTGCCAAAGTGTAGTAAGTGCAATTTGTTCACCCGTCTCCTCTGCAATCCTATCTTTCAGCTCACGTAAACTTTTGATGGAACCATCTAGTCGCTGCTGCATCAAATCCATCACTTCTTTCCTATCAAACACGTTGCCTTGCCGTCGACCCATTTTTCTTGGAAAAGAAAGTAATTTATTGACACTTTTGATAATTCGGAAATTAGCAAATCAAAAGAAATGAAGACAGGAAAAAAGCAAAAGATATTTGAAAAAAAACAAGCATGTTCTACTGATACACACGATACGAGATGACAAGTACTGAAACAATGATTATAGAGGGTTAACATGACACAGTTCCAATAACCAAATTCCTTTTTTTGACTTTTATTTCCGAATTTTCAGTTTCACACCATGATGATCACATAATACACACATAATTATCTCGTCTACAGCTAGCACAATCACATACAGTGGATCTATAATTTCATATTCTTGAGTAAACTCCAGGCAATTCCTGGTTCCGTGGGATCCATTGTCAAGGATACTAATCTCACACACACCAACACCCCCAAGTCCAAAACAATTGACATTGCACGGCTGTACCTTCCAGAATGCATTAAGTAAAAGTTGTGACTATACGCTATGAAAACGTTTGATCCCTTGACGTAATTTGACGTCTGCCTGAGTATTTCGGAAGGCCAAGGGGAGGTACCCTTGTCAAGTATCTACATCCATATGATATCATTCAACCCCAATGCTTCCTGTTAAAGAAACTGTCATGATATTTTTTGTTTTGGAATCACTAATTAAATATTTTCATTAAGAAAGGGAGGAAGAGGTGTTTTATGTAGAAAACAGAGATTCAAGGCTTCAAACATAGGATTTAAAGCTTCAAACATAAGATTTGAAGACATTTACAAATCTTTTCGTTGAATAAATATGTTGGTTGAAATAATTAGTAGGGTCATTTCAAACTGTTCTAGAGACAATAAGGTTATGGTTGGATTGTAATGAAGAAGAATGAGAGTGAATAATACTAAAACAGAATTTGATAGTTCTCCCTAGCAGTTCTTATGATGTTACCATTCCATCTTTCCTTAACCAGTCCTGAAAACTGAAAATACGTAAGTGACTGTGAGATACCTCAGATATTAGCTCTCAGAAAATTTTTCCATATATATGATCCAATTTCTGTTTTTGTTTGCTTCTTTTTTTTTAAACAATCACAGTTTGATTGAATTTGTTTCATCCATTTTTTGTGGCCTTGGTCATGTGCGGATGTTGCGAAACCTGGCACAACGGTTCTATAGGAAGCATTGTGTTGATATTTGTGCTTTCAATTTCGAAATTATCAACTAATTTGATTTAAATGTGTCGTTGAATTCGGTACTTTACTAGTTCATTCTAACTCCTACTCAAACTCTTCCCCTCATAAAAGATTTGAATATTCAAGCTTAAAAACTCTTGAAAGCTCCAATATAATATTTCAATCCTATGTGAAATCCGGGAATCATTCAAACTGCTTTTAGTACAATTCTAATCATTTATACTTCATCAGTAACTGCTAATCAGTTCCAGCTGTGGAGGAGACTTCGTTCGGTGCCACTTTGTGAGACAAATTTAACTTGACAGCAACAGTTTCTTGGAGCACTAGTCACTCTTATTTGCATATAAGATTGATGTAAAATATAATATGCGGCTTTCATTCTCCTAAATATTAGTTGATCAGAGAGAGCCATAAGCACTGGCACCAAGCAAAGGAGCCAAGGCGAGAGTGATGCAGTCTTTTCCTGTTTTCATCGGCTAGCCTCATCTTCCTCTTTTTCTAATCAAATTTGCTTCGTTGATTTGCTTCATGTCCTGTTGAGGACAAGGGTAAGAAATGAAATAGAGGAAGGAAATCAGATTTTGATATTCGAATGGATAAGAGAGCAAAAAAGGGTGAGAGGAGAAAGGACAAAACAATGATCATAATATAAGTTGAAACGACGACATCTTCTGAACTGCGAAAATTCCCATAATTTTTGGAAACTGAATTCAGCAATTGCTACTGATTTAGAGGTATGTTTTTTATATTTGGAAAAATTCTTCACAATTTCGTTTTAACACCCATAATTATGCTTCGCCGGATTTGAAAGATTTCGGTCTCTGAAATCCTCCTGATTTCTGGAAAATCAACACTTGGATGATTCCGAATTATATTTCTTTTAAAACTTCCAGCCTACCTTTAAGTTTTTGTATTTTCAGGATTTTCTTCTTAAAAAAAATAAGCTCTTCAAAAATGAAAAAGCCTTAATTCAGAACCACAGTTTCCTGGTGCTTTCTGTCCCTTTGCTTTTCAAGATGCAGACTAATGAGTGGAAGTGGTACCAAATATTTAGTGTGATACTTGCTATAGCCGGATATTTGAATTCTGTAGCAACTGATGACAACGGCAAAGACCTGGATAAGGGTCAGTTGATATCCGGTTCCAAGAAGTGTACTACATTTGTCGAACAGTCAGTCAGTAAATGTCTTCAGGTTTGCTCCTTTTCATACTGAATTTCTTTTTTAAACCTTTACGCCCGTAATGCTTATGTTCTCGTTGTTCAATATATATATATATATATTTTTTTTTATCTCTAATTTCATAAACTTTATAGTTTTAGTTAAAAAGGTACAAATTAGCTGTCCAGAAAATTCTTTTCAGATTCAGGCATAGGTTTGAAAATAAAATAATGAATTTGAAAATGGTAGTACTTTAATAATTCTTTTTTCCAATGTTGTTTTCCGAAAATTTAACTCGAAATATAGTGTCAGGATCGGTTTGACTTCATTTGCTACCAGAAAAGCTAAACAATAAATTGGCAGAATGGATCATTTTTAGCAGAAAATAAACTCCTCAAAAATTCTAATAACTGTTCCAATGTCGGTGAAGCAGTAGTAGAATTTCGCAGTTGTACCTTAATTTAGAATTCATTCTTTCAGCCAGTTCTGGATTATGCAGGAAAACTGCAAGAAAATACAGGTGCGATGCAATTGCCCGTGCAAGGAACAAATATTTTTAGAGAACTTTGTGATGTTTATGCTCATTTCAAGGTAACATCTGCTCATTGTTTAGATTCTTATTTGTTTCAAATATCACGGGTTTTCTTCACTTAGCTTCATTCTTTCTATTTTGAGTTTTAGAATGTATAAACAATTTTTAGTTTTATTGGTTTTTTTGGAATGTTACTTGCTTGTCCACATTTGATTGGAGAACTTTTGCACTTGAAATAACGAAGATCTCGCCCATATTTATATGGGGAGAAAGAAAAAGATAAGAATAGAAATGAGTTTCTATAAGTGACGACTTTGCATTTTCTGAGGTTAAACTTTTTCTTCACAAGTACCTTTTACTTGGTAACTTCAGCTCATCTTTCTATAATCATCCTTGGTGTCATTTTAAATTCCCTTTAATAATGAAAAAAAAAAATTCATTAATTAATAAACTTCTCAGTACGGTCTAATTTTTTTTTTAAGACGGAGTTTTTAAAAATTCGTCTTTTCTCTACATTTTTGTTTTTCTTTCCATTCAAACTACTCCATCCCTTTTTTACCAAAGGTGCTTTCATATTTCAACTTATACTTGTCTGTGGCTATCAGCAACTTCACAAACACTTCAGGAATGTACTGAAGATATATCTTGTTCAAGTATATCAGTAGAAGCAGTTGATGCTAGTTATGGTTATATGTGTGGTGCAGGCTACAAATTATTTGAACACCATGCTACCTGTTTTGCTGAGGTCTTTCTTTTTTAGTAAGCAATGAATAATGCTTTGAATAATTTTCGTTTTATTTTGATTGTTCCCATTTGGCTTCTTTGTTTTTATCATCCTTTTTTTTCCGCTTCTGGTCCTCCTCAAGTGGTTGTTAAGCTTTCCACAAGTGAATTACTAATTAACTATAATGAAGTTATAGAAGATTGATATCCATTTGATTTCTTTCAAATAATTCTCAAATTGCTATTTCACGCTTGTGTTGAATATAGGTGGAAGTAGAAAATAATTACGTTGAATGCAGAAATGAAGCAAGCGCAGCGATAACAAAAGCGCAGAAGTCGAAAATTCCGAACGACTACAGTCAGTATTTCGAGGTCCGATGATTGAGTTTTTGAGAATATCTATTACGTATGAAAAATTGAGAGTATGTTTAACTGAATATTCTCTTATTTTTAGCTTTTATGCAAAATTATGGATAGTTATTTGCGATGTTGCCATCCTGTGATCAACAGATATTGCGGACCAGACGCTTGGGAGTTAGTGCGGATGGTGAGCTAATTCAATTCTTCCCAAAATTTCTAAGCTGAAAATATTAAAGCAAACCAGTAGGACTCGGGCTATCGGGTTACTCAGCCCTTTTGATATCGGTGATGCGTACTCGAATGTTCCTTAGTTGCCCAGTCATGTTAATGTACTTAAATTTATTCCATGAATTGGCGAAAATATCAGTTGGCGATAATTTATCACATTTTCTGATGATTTTTTTATAATTCTAAGGTTGGTTACCATAGTCCAATTCATCCTGTTTCGTAGTTATCAATCAGTGATGGACCTCTGGATTGTTGCAAACATTTCAGCTATTATAATTCTTGAACTCTTTTACATGATCCGACTGATTATTGAGAGGATTTCTCTCATTTTTTAATTAGTATTGACTGACTGTAATTACCACTATATTTTACAGGTTACTTTGGACAGTTTACGCGTAACAATGCCAACATGTGATTTGCATAACGCATTACTGTAGTTTGTCTAAATTCATTTTTGGTAACAAAGCTAATAAAACTATATTAGAAAAGCTCTAGCAGTCCTACATAATTATAAATGCACTTCAATACGAACAATTAACACATCGTTATGCACTTTTTTTAGGAAGTTTTCCTTTCGTCGCAAGAAGAAATGACCGGTCTGATTATCAGTTAAAAAGCTTTCTGCTATACTGTCTTTATGGGAAATTATTTTATAGTTAATATTGAAGATATTCGGCTTTTTAATATAAACTTCCAGAAATAGTTGTTTCCACCATATTTTCAATACTTGTTTCAGGAAATCTGTATACGAGGACAAATAGCAGCAAGTTGCCTGAAATCATTTCCTTATAAATTAATACCTTAGTATGGTTTTTTTTTTTTNNAAAAAAAAAAAAGTAAAAATAGTAGTAGTATGGCAATATAGCTGGTTACAATAGTTCGTAATTTCACTCATTTAGTTAGTAAAATTGAGTTTTTTCTTTTTTTTTTTTTTTTCATTTCCAAAAATAAAAAAAAAAAAAAAAAAAAGAAAAATTTTTTTTTTTTTTATTTGTACTATCTTCTGAACAAAAAAAAAATGTTTTCTTTTCTTCCGAATACCCTAATAACATGCAAAATGTTCAGAAGTCTTGGAAAATTCAATGTCAAAATAGTTTTTTAGCTGCATAGCGTCTTATCTTTTCTTCAGGCAATAATGCGTTATTAACTTCACTGATACTTCATAACAAAAAGTTTTATTTAAGATTTAGTTTTAGTAATGTTTTATTAATGGCAGTTTTGCAGCTTTGCTTAAGCAATTCAATGCTCCTATAGCATTTTTGAAAATTTAAATACAGCAAGGAAAATGTCCATTCTTTTATAAAAATATAAATGATTTTTTCATAAAATGGTTGTAAAATAAAGGAAATGCAGTATCCTGTGTTATTTCTCAAAAATTCCAAACCTTCAAGCTAAATTGAAGAAATCGCCCAAAAAATATGAATCAGTTCTTGTATTGAGGCATTACTTTTGTTGGATGGTGAGAAATAAGGTGAGCGTAAGGTGGTAAGGTGAGCCACAGAAATCTGTGGTTTACATGTATTTTTTTTACCTATCTTAGAGTAATCTTGGACTT
>PQVD01000378.1:0-72692 GCA_003012265.1 Setaria equina
GCAGAATCAACAAATAACTGAGAAGCAAAATAGAAATGAACAAACAGAATCTAGACCTTTTCCCATACTCTGTTGTAAATCAGAACCATAAAACAGAATTAAATCGCAGCTTTATAAGCAGATCCTTTCCTGTCACCAATTCAGTCTCCTCCAAATATGTCACATCGTCTTCTGCAGGCCATATTCTTCTTCCTCACAGGTTACCATCGATACTTTAAGCAAGAGATGATAATGAAACTGCTTCACAATCCATCTTGCAAACTGTCCTTTTAGTCCACTCCCAATCTCAACCTTTTCTATGATAAGCTCTCCCAGTTTTAATAGCATAATTGAGAATGGAAATAGAGTTTTGTTTATAATATAATGACATTTCCTGCGCCAAGACTTCTGGCATTCCAGCATTATCAGTTGCTAAAGCAGCCATAGACTGGAGTAGAATGGAATCCGATAAAAAACTTCAAGCGATACGCCCAAGTCGATATGTGAAAAGACCAAGCCATCTGAATTCCCTCCTGAAACTCATAATTCTTCTAGAAAATGGTAACGAAGACATTATCCTAATTATTTTCAATCCAAATCTTGTAGGAAAATTGCTGAAAATCTAAACAAAAACCGCGAAAAAATTTTAATAACTCAGAAAAGTGTACGTCAATAAATTCACATTACAGGCTTACAACAAATTAATTAAGGGAACGACAATTGAAAGTCTATTTTATTGAGTTCCCAAATCCGTTTGCAGATAAAAACAAAGCAGAAAAGATAATGGTAGTATCAGTGAAACCAGTATCAACAACGACGACTTCAGTAACTGCAAAAAGAACAACAGCAGAAGCAACAATGGTAACGACAACAACAACACCGACAACGAAAGAACAACAACAACAACAGTAACTGAAGCAGAAATAACAACAACAACGGTAACTGACGCAGAAACAACAACAACAGTAACTGAAGCAGAAATAACAACAACAACAACGGTAACTGACGCAGAAACAACAACAACAACAGCGGTAACTGAAGCAGAAACAACAACAACACCGACAACGAAAGAAACAACAACAACAGTAACTGAAGCAGAAACAACAACAACAACGGCAACAAAACAAACAACAACAACAGTAACTGAAGCAGAAACAACAACAACAACGGCAACAAAACAAACAACAACAACGGAGGAAAGTACGAACAATAGAATGACAAGTGAAACAACGGAAGGCAATGAATTTTCTAATTTTTGAATTTTTACTGTTTATCTACTAGTCAGAATAAAGGTGTGGCTTTTGTTTTCATCACATTTTCCATATTTGATACTACTATATGTTTTGACTTACTGCGAACATTTCTTCTTTCAAGTTGCAAAAGTCTTAGATCGGAAACTGTTAGTTTTACTACTTTAACTTACGATAGTGATTTTCACTCAAAGGATATTTGTGATATTGACTCTTTGCTAATTTTCCTTAACATAATATGCCACTGCGATCATTTCAGTAACACCAAGGACAACCAATGTTAATTTCAATCGCGGTAATGCGGCAATATCACATTTAACAACAGAAATCAGCATTTTCCTTCCTCTTTTGTTATGTAAATATTGAGCAGAGAAATTTAAATCACAACATCTCTCTGTTATACGATTTTTTTTCTACATTTTGCTTTGGATTCCAAAAATGTTAAAGCGCATCAAAATTGAAGATTCAATATTTATGAAATATTAAATAGAATATTTTCTTTTTTAAATAGACTGAAAAATCTAGCATGACTCTCCAGGATACACAATTACAATTTTTATCCGTAAATAAGGAAATCATTCTCCGCATATTACATTTGCTGCCATATGATAAACATATTAAATTGTTGAATATATACTGTTTAATATTCATAAATTTCCACCTCTGGTACTGTAAGTAGACAATTGCTTTAACAATTATGGTGCCAAAGTTTAAATTTGTATTAAAAATAATACAGTGTCAAAAAGTAAGTCTTATTGTGTCTTTTGAACCAAGCAATAATAATAATGTAAGACTTTATTTCATTGCCTGGTAAACATGGTAATATAAAAATGGTAGAATTTATGAACAAAAAAATTTTTCCTCAAACAAAAAACAGTATATTCCATTTGTACTTTATCGGCCTCTTTGGAAGTATATCATATCAATCAGCTGAATTGAAGAAGTGTTTGAAAATCAGCAATCAGTAGGAAAGTCGGAAAATTAAAAAAAATATTGAAAATTGGAAAATTTCTTTGAAATTTCAAAAAAATAGTGTTGAAAAAGTAACAGAATATTTTAAAAGTATTCATTATAAAATACTTCAGAATAAATAAAATCACACATATTCTGAAATGACAGAATATTTTGGATTAGTTCTTTCATTTGCCACACTAAAATGGAAATAACCATTCAGAGCTGTGATAAGCATTTGATTGGACCGTGTAATTTCATTTCTTCAGTATCTGAATGATGATCAGTTATGACAAACTGAAATGGCAGCACTTACCACAATAACTGGAATGTCTTCCTTTCCGGAAATGTCTTTTTAAGTAAAGATAGCATCTCTAACGAGTAAATGATTCTTGAAAAGTTTCTTAATTGATTGTTTATATCTGAAAAAATTTCAATTGAACCCTTTTTTTCAGTACAATAATTGGGGGAAACTACAATTTTTGACAAGATAACCTTTCCATGCAGTATCGAAATTAAGTTGTAATTTGATGAACTGTTTTCGATTTGTCATGAACTATGAACATATATTACACTAACATATCACGTCGTGACAGACCGCATATGATCGATCATCTTTTATTGACACTTAAATAATCATTCATTATATCAATTATCGAAATAGAAAACAAAAGACTCGAATGATTTCTGCAGGATTATTTTAATTGAATTATACAATTCTCATTGGTGAATGTTCCTTTTCACAAATTTTTGATTTGTGCTCAATTCTTGCATTGTTTTAACTTGAACGGTTCAGCAAGTGAGTTTGTCGAAATTTTATTCTTCCCGGATAAACTGAAAAAGCTTTAAAAAACAAAAATAATAAGTAACCTTCGAGATGATTCTTCAAGTCAAAAACAGTCTCAGAATCTACTGCGAATCGATCGCTCAAAGCATCCGAGTATGAAATCTTAAAATAACTTCCGTTTTTCACCGTTTTCTTTATTTCTTTTGCTGCGAATCATCTATCCAATGCGCTAATATGTATAATCTTTAGGTCAGTGTTAATGTAGTTTTCGTCTTTCCAGCATGATATACTTGCGCTTTAATTTGTGCTCCAATTAATTAATTAATCAGTAATTATTTTCTTGTCATTTTGGATCTCAAATGCTCATTATACAACTATATATATATAAATATCCTGGTCATGCTATTCTTTGACTGTATTAAGAGACCTATTCATTATCAACATTTTTGAGGATCATCTGCGATAAATTGATCTAATATAATTATGACAATATGGCAAGTTTTTCATAATTATGAGAAAATTACCATTAAAGAATTTCCCTCTTAGTCAATAGCAGTCGTGATAAAACGCTGAAACATTGAAAAAAGCATAGTGATGTGAGGAATACTGCCTTATTTTTTATGCACTACTACAAAGCTAAATATTCCTATAACATAAAACAGAGACCATTTAGCGAGTTTAGTTATATTAATTAGGATAGAAATTCAATTAACATCACATTATTGTTTATTTTGAATAATCAAATAAATGTTTATATTCAATCACAATCTGAAGTTGAAATTTGATTAACTAAAAAAATTTTATCCAATTGGTCTGCTTAAGCCCGTAATTTGTGTGACTTTTTAATGTCGACCCAATTAATGAATACTATTTTGGTTTAAACTGACGTACACAAACTACCGCATCATTTCAAATTTTAATGGATTAATTAAAGCAAGGAAATAAGCTCCCGTTGAAAGGAAAACAAATCGTTAAGCCGATAACGTTTTCAATAAAATTTCTTAAAAATATCAATTTCTGATAGAGTATGCAAAGTGCTATCAACTGATATCAAGTATTTCTTACGGTAACCGAGCGATGAAGATACTGTTAAATTTCCGGCAACAGAAAGGAAGTAAATGGAAATTTCGTTTTTTGCCATGAACATATTTATCAAACAATAAAGTGAAGCAGTCTTCCGTTTGAAATATCGTTTGTTTGGTATTTCTTTAAATTTTTACAAGTGTAAAAGTAATATTTGAGAGCGATAGATTCAGCTTTACACATATAAGGCAGTGGTGTGGAAGTAAGGGAAATGGGAATTTAAAAATGATATTCAGAACCAATGAAGCATAGCGTATTTAGGTGTAATTATTTTGGTTCATAGTTTAATCCATTGCAAATAATACCGGTATTTCTATTATTCCTGTCATTACTAAACTTTTAGCAATTAAATCAGCCATTTTTATCGGGTAGAAAGGCTTCATTTGTAGTTGACGTAAATTTAGAATCAATAATTAATTTAGGCATATTTTCTTAAAATTCTTTTAAAATTTGAGGTTTTCTGTCAAATTCGTATATTTTATTATTATTAAATAATTACATGTGATCGAATTATTTACGAGACATGAGGAAGAAAAAACGAAATTATTATTATCATTTAAACAACTGATTCTGTGTTCTATCCAGATCATTTCACATACCTGTAAGTTCTCAAAAGAGTTTAGTGATATTTGTTGTTACTTTTTAATATGTCTTAACAATATGATTGAATTATTAAGGATATTTTTGATAAAAATGTATTTATTTCATAGCTTCATTTTTCAAATTAAAATGGATTTAAGTACAAGATTTCCGTCCCAAATTAAATATATCTTTTTTTTTTTTTTTGAAATAAAAAGGATGAAAATGTTTAATTTATGACTTTTGCATGTTAGAAAAAAATTAAAAGAAAAAATTTTTCCATTATGGCAACAATTTTTTAATGCAGAATATGTCAGATTTACGCTAAAATTGGAAAGTATGTCAGAACGGAGCAGCACTTGTCAATCGTACATACATTCCGCTCATTTTACTTTCCTTCATACACTTGAAATTATATTTCACTTACAAAAAGGTGAGTGAAAAGTTGTCAATACGATTGCAATGATTTATTTAGTGTTTGTGTTACAGTTTAATTAGTTGCAATTAAAGTAGCAATAATTTATGATAACTTTGGCAAAAGAGAAAGAAAAAGGTGTGATAAAAATAAAGGTAGGTACATTATTTATTGCTTTTTTATGGTTTAAATTTTTTTGGTTCTTTAATTCATCCAAATAGGAACTTGATAGAAATATAACAGTATCTATCCATTCAGTGATGCTAGATTAAATTGGAAGTTAGAAAGATGGAATCGATTGATGTCTAGTCATGCATTTTAGGTAATTCAGTCACTCGATCATCAAGGTAAGTAGAAGGACAAATCTTTTCACTACGTTTGTCGCATACTACGTAATACACACAAGGGTAAAACTTTTGAATGGTTTTTTTTTGCAATACTTATCAGTAGTCTTATCTCATGCATTTTATCAATTTCCTATTTTACAATCATTTCGTACTTTCTTACAATTAATTAGATAGATGAGGTGAAGTTTAAAAGCTTGTAAGGACCAAGCAAATCTTAAGTGTATCATACTTCTGTAATCATTTATTACTTATTCTAACCACAAATATACTCTTTCAAATTCAAAAAAGTCAAATTTGTGACTGACAAGATGTAATGAAGTTCCCTAACGGTTTAAAAAAATTTTCAAAGTGGTTTCATCAATGCCAAGTCAAAGAAGTGATTTATGACGATATATTGTGATTATCTGTAATCATCGAATCTTATGCATTGGTTGCAAAATTAAAAACTAATTAACACTTATGGCTGGCATGTTTCTAGAGAAGAAGAACACGATTTTCTCTCCTTTTCCTTCTTTTTTGCAATTTTTTTTAAAATAGTTTCAGCTAGTATTAATAGTAAATAATGTTTATAATGATTCAGAAGAAAATTAAAAAATTCTGGAAACATATTCCTGAGAAGGCTGAGCATTCAATTAGTCTTATTAAGTACAAAGTTTTTCGTACAGCTAAAATAAAATGAAAGTATTAGATAAAAGACTAAAAAAAAACTATTAAAGTTAACAGAGATGGACGTTGATTAATCACCATCTTTCTACTTATTCATTAATTAAAAAGCATCATTACTTACAAAATGTAAATTTCTTCTCATAAATTCCCTCATGCACTTAATAATTTCCATCCCTTTTTAATTAATAATAATGCTGCCATAAAAAAAAAAGAAAAAAAAATTTATGCAAGAGTTTATTTAAATACAATCATTCTAATTTCGACCAAGTTTGTAAGTTTAAATGATTTATCAAAATTTGGAAAATTTCCTACATCTTAATCACTGGCCAAAGATTCACAGCAAATTAGAAACATTTTCTCTATCATTAGCTTTGCAGAGCCTTGTTCAATTTGTTCAGGAACATATCTAAAATTCGTTTTAGCAGCTTATTCTCTTAAAAGTTGATGGACATCTCGGTGGTATCATTGCCATTCTCTACCTTAAATAATATTTCAAGGAATATCCTGTGGAAGGAAAGAATGCTTGAATTTTGCGACAATTAATTTCATGTAAAAACTTGAAAAAATGTAATCGGAGCAATAAATCTTGAAAGAACCGTAAAAATATTGAGTCATTTTAATACTTAGATTTCCATAAAATGCATCTTTCGAAATTATCATGTAAAATAAAATGAAAAAAGTCTTAGAATAACACTTTTATCAAGTTATTCTCATACTAAAAGCAATAATTTAAACATTATTTTTACAATCAACTAATAAATCATAACCATAATTCATATTTTATTACGATGATTTTTAACCTTTGGAATGCATTGCTTTCAACTGTAGCTTTTTATCACTAGCTTTAATAATCATTGCTCTTATCGCTAATCATAGAAAATTAGTCCAAACATTTTTAATCTCATAGTTTAATCAATTTCACAACAGAACAAACACATGCTCAGACATCCATATACATGTGCATAATTTGAACTTAAAAACTTGAAATTATGTAATAGATGTTAAATGCCAACAGAACTTTTGCCTTTTGATCAGATTGCATTAAAATAACCAGATGTTATCACGATTCTTAAATAATTTATTAATATTCTCGAGTAAGTGATTGCAAGTAATTGCATCCATATAAAGTAAAAATTACAGACGTTCGCAACGATTTTAAACATTATTTTTCAGCTTTTATAACACGTTACTTTTTAAAGTAACTGGCTCTCATTTTAGGTTACGTGTGTATACGTATAGATGTAAAAAATTAATGAATATTTAAAATAGTTAAAAATGTTTTGATAGAATATTAAAAAGGGACAAAAAGTTCAAAATGTTTTACTTCATTTATTTTAAGGGTATTGCAGTTCCCTCACATTCAAATTCATGTTTATCAATTATATTTGTCAAAATAAGAAAGAAATTAGCTAATTTTTAGATTTACCTTTTCTTCAATTATGTCATACTTAATTTTGATGTAGAAAACGAATTTTAGGGATAGTTTGATGGTAAGGAAACAGAATGAAAACTTCAGCAATAAAATTTTTCAAAGAATATTTTCTGATATTTAATAACTAAGAAAGAATTAAAACTATGGGATTTTATCTCTAGAAGGATTTATCATAAAAAAAGGAAATGAGATAATATTAAAAGATTTAATTATACTATTTTTAAGACCAGTCACAAATCCATTTTAGCTAACTCGTTCTCCATTAGCTATAAAAAAAAAGGTGTATTAAATTAGGTTTAGTCATTCCCAATACATCATGTGAATTTTAATTAATTGTTAAAGCAATTTTAAGCTTTTTCAAATTATTATTTTTTTCAAATTGTGCTTTGTTCCTCTCTTTTGCAATTTTTATGATATTTTCATGGATAAATTTCAAATATTTGTTTCTGTTTTGTCTCGAAAAAAGAAAAAAGCGGCGCTATCTTAAATGCTATAGAGCTCTAATCTCTTATTCTCTTTGCTATTTCAGTCTAAAACTCAGAAGGCGGTGAACAACAAGAAAAGAAGCCAAGCTAGGCTTTAAAGCTGTCACAAAGAACAAGACTAGAGTCTACAAATATGTATGTGCGAATGGGTCAATCCCCCAATCTCAAACAGTGTAGCCGTGATACTAAGCAATGAGCAGCACCCAATGCGACAGTCATCAACATCATCGTTATCACTATCGTTATCAGTCGTTAATAACAGCAAAGATAACAATAAAACATTTCTTATCATGTTTGTAATTATCACCCAATCAACAGTTGCTGGTAAGTTTCATTTAAAGTAATCAAATAGTGCAAGGAATTAAAACATTGCATTGAAATAATAGAAATATTTGTAAAATTCCAAATAAAATAAGATGAATTATAATTCTATTATAGTGCAATTCCTTATCGATTCTTCTCTCCGAAAATGTTTTATGGCAAACAAACCAATTTTTAATTTGTTGTTAATTAATTATCCGTTATTGTCTCTACGTTACAAACTCTTGACTTAATTTTCGAATTTTAAAGCGAAATGCTTTTCCAGACAAATCTCATTTTTGATAAATTGCATAACTTCCCAAGTTAATTTCAATTTTTTTCATCATAAATCACAACTGACAACATTTTTAATTAATTAACAGTCAAAAACATGCATTTATCTATAATTTTCTTCGTAGGTAAATTAAATCAAGCAATTTCAGAAGTTATATTTTAAAATCTTTCATGATTACCTGGATAATTACATCATTAGTCTATCACACAATCAAAATAAAGAATAAAACGAGTTCGCTTTGTTTTTCAAAGCAATAATATAAGAGAGCCCTCAAATGACAATTTTTAATTACTGGATGCATTCTAAATAATTAAATATTATTTCGGCAAAAGTGGCAACAAATTTTATTTGCTTTTTACTTTGATTAAATAATTTACTCAAGTGATCTGATGAAAGACGAAAAATTCTTAGAATATAAATTATGAAGTTACTTCATTTAATCAATGGATGGAGTTAATTACGGATAAGTAGAGATTTAAGTGCTGAATAAGTAATATAATCACTTGTAATTACAGATTAAAAAAAATATATTCAACTACTTTTTTTCTTTTTAATTTTATAAGAGCAAAATATTCTTTCTAAAAAAAATAATTAACAGCCCAAACAATTTGTTCTAAATTTATAATTTCATTTTTTATTATCAAACAAATTTCGTTATATTATTAAGGAATCAGAAAATTTCTTCCCTGTTCTTGCCAAACTTTTTATTTTAATTGAAGCAAGTAACTTGGACTTGAATCATTGAATTATATTTGTGCATATTTTTCAAGGTTATAAAATTGTATTTCATTTTTTGTTTGTTTTTATTGTTGCAAAAATGTCCATACAATAAATACTTACCTCAGATAAGAGAGCGCTGTAATGTTTTAATAATATATACACGATAAATTTTAATCAGACTTTTATTTTGTGTTACTGGATTAACTGAATATTTATCGGTTATAGTAAAGGTTAAGATGAGAAAAATTTGTTCAAAATTTAGTTATCAATTGCCATTCGGTTATTTTCAGAGTTTTAAGATGAAATATTTATTTTTACATTTCTTTGGAATAATACTTTTACAATTAGCAATAACTCTTTTAAACAAAACTCTTCTTATAACTATGGACTTTTACAATTTCTTTAAAATAAAGTACTAATTTTGGTTTCTTTGCAAATCATAAATGCTTTGAAGAATACATATTCTCTTTAGGTAGGCAAAGAATGAAATCAATTCATGATTACTCTCTCATCTTACTTTCATTTTTCTTACCAAAAATTAAATTAACTTTATTAAAGAGCCCTTATCTTCAACTCCATTAGAAATAACTGCTCGTTTCAATTCACTGATACTTCATATAGTTGAAAGAAAATGCAAAATCACAATTACTAATGATTGGCAAAATTTCATAACTTGTTTTTTTACACTATCAATTTAAAAAAGTTCATTCATGATTGCCTTATTAGTTGGAGTGCTTTGTTAAAGAGACTTTTTCAGAATTAGAAATAAAAGAGAAAAAAGAATTGGAAATAATAATTATTTCACAAAACTAGAACTATTATCAAAACTAACTTAACTTTTCAAGTAAAACTATAGTTACAGTTGTCTTTCAAACAAAAAATGCCAAGTAAAGGTGCCAAGCAGAGTAACAAACCACAAAAGCTGAACTATCCTTATCTATACTTTTTCCTTATCATAACTGACTTCTCAAACTCTTTCTTCACTAATTTCGAAGTCATTTAATGGAACCATTTGAGCTGCTGTGTTGAATCTAATCTCTGAATCTCTTTATGTTATCTCTAAAGACCAGAGATCTATTTTTAATCAAAGGTATTTCATACCAGTAGAACTGATAGAAGGGAAAATTGAATTTAACAGGGAATCGTTCATCAATTCATTACTCTGCACTGAGCACCACATATAGATGTATAGCATATCTTTGTAGGAGAACAAATGCTTTGGATGAATGGCATCATGAAGACTAAGCTAAGTGATTCATTAGAAATTCACAGCAGTATTAGTATTATTGGCATGCATGTGCAGAGGCAATCATATTCTCTGGTGTTTATCAATAAACTTATCAGAAATTCAACGCGAATTTCATTAGTTGAATGTGGGAAACTGTCAGATCTAATATAGCAGTTGTAAATGAGCACTAATTTGTAGTAACCTAAAATAGCTATCAGTGATTTGTAAGTTGAGACACAACCAGTCGGACGCTACAGAGAATGCTATCAAGTACTACTCATTATTTTTGATGTAGTTTCAGTAAAGAATTTCAGTAAAGAAATTTGGTTTTGTGAAGGAAATAATAGAGAGGACGAAAAAGAGCCTAGTTCCAGAAATCAGGTCTAGCTTTTTCCTTAAAAGACTTGAGAGATGAATTGTGCTATTGCTAGCATTAAGAAGAGATCTATCTCTCTTTTTCGAGAATAGATTCTTGTATTTTAATTGAATTAGTCTAATTAATGATAGAGTAGAGAGAGGCAGACATATAGGCACAGTGATTCGGACAAAATGCAAGGATGAGCTTTCATGAATTCTCTGATCGGTAGTCTTATTATGGATGTAATATTTCGCACCCTATTTTAAGCTCAGCCAAGCGAAGTATGACAAGGACTGGAATATATCAGTCAAATTTCTTTATGGAAGGATAAAAAACTGCGAACTCCCTTTCAATTATATGAATATAATTTCACACAAAAATTTGTTTCTCGCCATTTGACTTCAGTTCCTCAACTTCTGTGGGCTCTGCCCAATCATTCTCAGAAAATTACAAATTAATTTAATCCCAGCAACATTCTGAGATTCCGACACAGTCACACAAATTACAGATTCTGCCTTTTTTCACAGAAATTTGTTCTCGATATCCTCTGGAAAATATAGAAATGATTAAAAATCTTTTATGTTTCATAAATGGAATTAAAGATTTCCCATCTGGAACAAAATATTTAGAAGGAATCATTTTCCTAATCCCTAAATAACCCATTGAAGGTTAATATCTTCCAGTAGTATTTTCGGAGAGAAGACTGAAAATATCAGTATAAATAAGATTTAATATTTCAAATTTCGTTCATTTGATGCAAACAAGATTTAGTATGGAATCAAGCATAAATAGAATCATTTTTGGGAAACATTTCCACAGATTCACTAGAAAGTAAAGAAATAAAATTAAGAAAGAAATGGAAAATAACTGCGACTTCAATTTGCAGTTAAACTTGAAAAATTTTTGAAATATATTTTGAAGAAAATACAATCTATAATTTAAAGGCAATACAGCGAAAAAAGAAATTTAGAAACATTACTTTGTTACGATGGCGCTGATTGCCTAAAAACGAATACCTGCAATGAATGCAACGGTATTGGTTGTATACGAATGAAAAGTTACAATACCGAACATCTTCATGCTATTGCCTTGACATGTTTGCCATATGCTACAAGGTTAATCAATTGATTCAAAATTTTCATTTTTAAAATAAATCATTGTCCAAAGACTACCCTTCATTCTAAATCCTAACTCATAGTCTTTAAGCCATATAATATGGAACTACTTTATTCTTTAATATTTGCTTCATTCATTGTTTTAGTCGAAAAATTCCTATAAAAATTGAAACAGAGAAAAACTACTTTGTATAAAATATTTTACCATTTTTACTTGATAGATGGAATTAACTATTGAATCTTCAATACAACAATTAATTGATATTGTATTAGATAACTCCGAAATAGTTGAATATAATAAATAAACCAATAAACCTAAGTCATTTGAAATTTCTATGCTACTTATTACTGATAGTTTTTGTAGACCTTATCAGTTGGAACCAGCTGGTTGTCGCATTTCGTTATCCGGTGATGGCGAATACTGTATATGTTATGATATTGATTATTGCAACCATGCAACTGTTTCATCTTCGTTAACTTTTAAATTTGTTTCCTTAGTTATTTCTGTCCTTGTTACAATTTTATTCCCTATCTTACATTCACAATAATAATAGTAAAGAACTCCATAATTCAAATTTTAAATTAGTCAAAGTCAGTACTTTAATATTTTTTATACAACAGATTACTTTATCTCATCCATGAATTATCTTGACCATACATTATCAGTCTCAGCGGTATGCTGAATCAATCTGTTATGAAATATCTGCTGAAAAGACAAAAGTTCGTAATTGCCACAAAATCACTTCAGTTTCCTTTATGTCCTTATCATCAACAATATTATTTCAGAATGAATAAGTTCATAACAATAATTTGAAGTTAAAATTCACCAAAAATTGTTATAACCCCACCAACTGTACTAGGCAGCATGCATATGCATGTTGAACTCTGAAAGTTTAGTTTTACCTTGCCACAAATGAGCTGAAATTTCTGTTACGCACTATTATCAGTTTTGTACTCTTGTACTTATGGAAACATCCAACACAAATGCGAAATAGATGTGATGAAGCATCCGAATTAATTACTTTGTTTTAGTAAACAGCCGGAATTATTTCATTAACCAATGTTTATATGTAATTGTACTGACAGCATATTCTGTAACGATATGATTCAAGATTTACATTTTAAATTTTGTCGGAATTTAAATTATCCAGAGTATTCTAATTGACTGCAAATTCGTAAGAATTATATGAAGAAACAATGTAAACAATTTAGATGCAATAAATTATAACTTCATTGATTCTTTTTTTTTTCTTTATCATCATTTGTATATAGTATATAGTAATAGGTTGTGAAAAAAAATGCAGATTTCTTCTAGACAGCTTTTTATTTAGTTCCTTGATAACTATTTTCATCAAAAGGCTAAGAAAAAAGAGCTCATGGTTAAATGAGAACAGCCGTTTTGGTCATAAGAGAAAAGCGTAACAAATTTCATCGAGTTCAATTTGCGATGCAGTCTTTTATTTTATATTCACAAAATTGAATTTCACAAGTTGAATAGCTTAACGAGGTGAGACGAAATAAGCTTGGAGCAGGACTAAAAATAAAACTGCGGAGTCAATGAGTACAAACAATTCCACCGAAATAAACATAAGCGATTTCAAAACTCATTAAATAACTCATATCATATAATTTTTAAAAGGCGACATCAAAACATTTTTTATGATGCGACAAATAATTTTACATACCAAGTCAGTTGAAGACATCTGCACGGCGCGAACTTGAAGTGGAAGAATTTTTGCTGGAAAGTTTTTTACTAGACCTAAATGCTAAAAGAATTATTATCCTTAACTTGAGCAACATTAGTATTTCCATTAAAACAAATAAAAATATCTAGTTCTTTCAAAAGATTGACACTATAAGTGAAGCCTACGGAAATATAGATTTCGAAAATTACCCTATAATCAACGTGCTGAATCGGAGGCAGCTGAAAATGGTGAAAAAAAATTTTTCTGATTTGTTTTTCAAAAATAAAATTGAGGGAAAGCTTTAGCAATTTGTGGTAATCATTCATTAGTCAATCGCTCATTCCTACCTGCCAGACTCTAAATTAGATTCAAGATAATGAAAATTTAAACATCTATATAAATTACGAAAAAAAAAAACAATTTTTTATGAACATATTCTTATTATTTTGTTAAAATATAAAAGTGTGCATAAACTCAGGTTAGAAATACTTTAATCCCAATTTCACTTTGAATTTTTAGATTATTTATTGGAAAACGACGACGATATAAAGTATAAAGAGCTTTTTCTGCAATTTTTCGAAGAAATCAGAGAAGTGAAAATACATGTATAAAGAGACCACTATTTCATACTCGAAATTAACAAGTCAACCAAATAATCTGAAATAACCTACTGGCATCTACGAACATTTGACGGTTCCAACTCATTTCAAAGGAATGCTATCACAAAGGTCGGTATAAATACCGGGAAGATCCGCCAGCAATAAAAAATCGGAAAGCCAATAGTTGGCACCAGCTGATGTCTTTTTCACCGCTAAAAAGGAAATGATTTTTTGGGATTTAAATTGAACTATTTTTTTTCCTGGGGAAAATGAAATCTGTGCTTAATTATATCCAATTGCCCAAAATAACCTGTCAAGTCATGGTCTTTGATTACTCACTCAGTTTTACACAATTTGCATAAGCTGTAAGCTTTTTAAAGTCTACCAGTTCAAATACTGGCAGGTGAAGGAATTTCCTAAGAAACAGATATATTAATAAATCAGATAATCAAATAATTAGAAATTAAGCGATTAGTCATTTAATAATAATCAACGCAACAATCATTAACAAATTCCTAAACAAAAAACATAATCTTACCATTGCAAAACAAATCTACACCGTTGTGAAAATCACTGAAAATTTTGAACAGTCTCAGAATACTAAATGATTCCCCACTAGACCGACGATATTTGGCAACCAGTGACAAGCATTCATCTAGTACATTCCATAACTTCACATGGTTTCGACCCAGAAGACAATGAAGACACAATTTTTTTACAAATCGCCTAGAAATTATAATCAGTGAAGGATTATACGAATGCGGATAATGAAAAAAAGCATAGATGACGTTCAACTTCAGTTTACATATTTTTTTACAGGATAGAGTTAGTGCTTTATGTGATTAAAATCTCAAGTTTATCAAACTCATTTAAGATGTTTTAAAAATAAGTCCAAGAACTGTTTCAAAAAGCTTCAAGAATCTTCAATCAAATTAGAGGGCAAAATTGACAAAATACTTGTGCAGTTTAAAAGCTTCTCCAATTGCTGCCATGTCATCCAAACATTCCTTAATATTCAATGTATTAGTATATAAAGATTTTTATTTACATTGAAAAAATCGACTTTTTCGTTCGTTAAATAGGCCAGCAATTCAAAGTCAAAAGCATTCTTCTATTACAACAACAGATTCCTCAACTTTTTCTCGTCAAGACCTAAAGACAATATCAAACAAAAAACCTGATATTCCTTCACAACCATACTTATCTGCTCATGAAAAAAACAACGCAGTGCTCGAACGAAATTCCACATCCGCATTTGCATTAATGCAATGTTATAAACACATGCTTTTCCGACCATCATTTCCTGTAAAACCGTAGACTTCATTTATTTTAATGACAAGTAGTATCAGATTACCGCTTGATGCAGATATTATCAAAATTTTGGAAAAAAACTTGAATCAAAAGTACATAGCTTGTTTTTATTCTGATTAAACTGATAACGTCTAGTTATGATTCAAGGTGTTATTTGAAAAAAATTGCAATGGATTATAGGTTTTAATCGATCACACAGACCACTACTCACTTAAATTGTCAAAAAAAAATTACATATTCTCAATCGACACATATGTCATCTATAAATGTGTACGTCGATTAATGATGCAATAAATTCCAAAATTTTAAATTTTGGCTCTTCAATAATAAAAAATAAACCTCTAAAGCAGTGCATTCTACTGCAATCCGTAGAAGCAATTTCCAAATAAGCTCATAATTTGTCAAAACTGATGGCGTAAAAATGGTATTTAATGGAAAAGATGGTTTATAACACACTTTCAAGTAATTTTTTTCATCGAATGAACCTTAAGCATATGAATGATAAAGTAAAATTGAGACATGGATTGAATGCAGTTTATGGAAAGCGATAGAAAATAAACTATGCAAACTTGATATTGAAAAACAAGTCCATTAAGTAACAAAAATTTCCCTCCTAAAAATTTATCCCAGCTAAAAGCAGGTTACCTGTTAGTTGGAAAAATCCATGCACGAGGGCTGAAGAATAATTTCTGCTCAGAAGATAATTCATTACATCGTCTACTTTCGATTCTAAATCGCCTTCTTCGTTCATTACAACGCTGGAATGGAACAGAAAGTCATTAAAAGTCTTAGCCCTCAAAATTTATGGCGTTTCTTTAAAGAGACTAACATATATTCATATGTAATATCCTCTACCCATACTGAAATCACAACAGGACTACGGTGAATTGTGCTAGTTCTTTATGCAGTAGAAGAAACGGACTAAATACCTTACGAAAACTTCTGTTACACAGTTATCGTAACACAAATAAACATCTTGTAGAAGCCTTGCAGTTTGTTTAAAATCATCGATAATGCAACGCCGCATGTATTTATTATGTCGTGAAAGATAAACTTTTCTAAATAAAGCAAAACATTATAAAATAAGCATGCAAATATTAGAAGTCACAAGTAAGAGCCTTTTATCACAAAGTTTCTCCTTTTTTTTCCTTTAAACAAACTGAAACTGCAATATACTGTCTACTCATTCAGTGTAACAGTATTATAGAAATCTAATGCCAACGTTCTTAACTGTTCGTATGATGACAACTGTCAAAACAATGCCTTAATGAACTTGTTGACTCATTAATATAAGTATTATTGAAACTTATGTTTCCTGTATATAGCTTACTGGAAATGAAAGTCCAGAAGAGGCCCTGCCACACTTGATAAAGTTGAGCGCAGAGCTTTAAGAATCTCTTCGTCAGACAGTTCGTTCAATAATTTTTTCTGAAAAATTTTCCGAACGATTTTCCTTCAACATTTAAAAATTATCCTAACATTAAAAGCATTATTAAAAGCATTAAAACCAAAAAATATAGTAATGATGCTTCCTTCCCTTATTCTCTTGAACTGACTACAGTCTGGAATAAAAAATTTTAATAGTTTGCCGATTTAAAACAGTACATAAACCTACATTAGATCTTATTTTCTAAAAAGAGATGACTAACAACAGTAACATAGCTTTCTTCCTCAGAATCTATACTCTTCAAACTTGACGAAGTCAATATTAGTTTTCGGAACCTTCCCTCAAACAACCACTTCTCGAGAAAACTTTCCGAGAGAAGAATTGACGGTTCCAAACCGACAGATTCGTTTTCGTCAGAAACTAAAAGAAATGAAATTTCTGTTTTTTAGAGTTTCAATATCGTACCATTACTGTTCTATAGATAAAGTTACAACTTTATCAAAAAAATCAGATCAATAAATTTATCAAGTTTTATGCACCTTCCCACTTCAATATTCCATTGTCCGTTTTTGCAAAGGAAAAAACACCATCCTGCGGATCCACTTCACCTTTCACTAACCAAACCCATATGCATCTGCAAAGATTAAAAAGAGTGAAGTACAAATGGAATAACTAGGAAAAATCCATTCCACTACACTGAATAAAATGTTTTAAAAATACAAATTCCTACATTCACATATTGTTCTAGACGAAATCTGAAAGAAATTGGGAATTACATTTTTTTAAAAGATTAAGCTAAATCGATTACTCAGCGTAATGCCGGAGAAGCGTGATAAGGACTCCATCACAAAATTCTCTAACAGCTGGTATTATTCGTCCTTTCGTGATCTTCATGATATAAAAAATATCTAGCAACACATTTGCCTGTTGTAGACAAGGTTATTAGAGAATGATGTTAACTTCATTAAGCTACTAAAGAGAAAATGGAAAAAAAAATGCAAATGAATGAAAATAGAAGTTGGATGTTGGAGAATAATAGTTTTGAAGAAACTGTCTCGGTCATTTACTAAGAGCAGCATACTGACACTATTATAACTTTCACTCATTATAAAAACTTTTAAAGCACAGATGGAAAACCTACATCCTGTACATTGGCAGCTTGTATGTGAAGCATTACATCGACGAAATGGTTGAAAACAAAACATATATCAAGAAGTTCTTGCAATAATGTTTTAACATTTTCTGTATCACATTCTTCCTTGATATTAACATGGTATCTAATTCCATCTCTGAATGAGAAGATACCTATTTAGAGAAATAAAACGCAGAGAAGATAATCTTCTAAAAAAAAAATAGACTCACAGAAATTCGGTCGAAACGAGAGAAAAAATATTTTAAATCTCTCTCCAGCTTTACCAAAACTAAACTGTTATCAAATTCCAACCGAAATTTCCATAATTGTTCCCTTGCATATAACTTCAAATTCAACAACGCTTTTGTTGCTACATTTTCGTGCACTTCACAGCGCAGTATTGGCGCTTCTACAGAATCGCAAATGAATCGTTCCATGAAAAGCAATCTAAAACGAATTGTACATTTTGTTCGCAAAAATTATTTTTGTTTCATAAAATACATTTCATAATGTTTCCAAATTCGCTGCTTGTCATTCAAAATAAAATCCAACAGTTAAAATAAATTCAAAATAAAATCCAACAGTTAAAATAAAATCAAAAGTAAATAACGAAGGTTTTGAACCATTCGGTTCGATACGATAACAATCTGCACATTTTGAAAAGAATAAAATATGACTTGTTAGCAAAATCCAGAAATGGTAACGCTAGACGCGGTAATAAATTGATATCCTCCAGTTCCAAAAATATTTTAGTATTTTTAGAAATACCGAAAAAGCCATCCTAAACGAAAGGAAATGTTTAATTTAAATAGAACTTATGATTCTTCAAAATTTAAAGAGAAGAAAAAAAACTTTAGTGCTTACATCAAAAAATTTCACTCCCTTCTAATGTAAGAACCATCGGGAGGTATAGAACCAAAAAGTGTTGTGGTAATTTTCAAAGTATAGACATTTTCCAGATAGCGTATGTATATCAATATATATTAAATGATACAGGAATAGAGTGCAGTAGGCCAGGAAATATAATTACCAAGTGTCACTCATATAAAAAATAAAGAAAAAGAATGCTTTAAAAGATTTTCAAATGAAACTTACAACATTTTTGCGGAATAAAATTGATTCAGCACCCATTAACAGATATGCTAAACATCTGAGATATTCCCACCATGAAATCTAAGGCAGAAAAAAAATGAATGATTTTTTGGTGATCTCAGCGTGGCATAATAAAGCTAGGTTAAGTGTTCTTATCCTACTAAAAACGTCATGAAGAATATGGAACTAACTGTAACATGATGAATTATTTAAATGCCAGCATTATAAACTAAACTTAAATTATTAACCATATAAAACACATCTCCAACTTTTAATTTACACAAGCTACGCAATTCTGGATCACATGCCCGTGGATGTATACGCCCTCTCCTGTCAACAATAGTACATTGGATCTTTTCGCAGCTTCCGGTGCTTTTTGAAAGAACTGCATCTAAATATTCACAGTAGTTACATTCCCGTTCTTCAATTTAGTCTTCTTACATTTTATGTTTCAGTTGCATTTAAGAAAACTGCAAAAAAAGAAAAAAAAAAAAAAAAAGAAGAAAAGAAAAGACGCTGCTTGATAACAAAGAAAAATGAATAACAGTTAGACGACAAACTGAACAACAATTTTACTTCAGTGGTGGCATGTTCTGCTCTTCCCTTTCAGTAAGAGATTATAAAGATCCAATGTAGGAATTTGGTAGAAAGATTTTAGAGATCATAAAAACAGTGAATGAATATTTATGACATTTATACTAAATCTAGCCATACCGTGGAGTACAGTTGCGGATATGCTAACTTCTCCACTGTTACAAAGTTGATCCTGTGCGACAGCCTTGATACCGTCATGACGCGACTAAAAGTAATAAATTATTTCATCAGGAGTTTTTGGAAGCTTGATTCAAGAGTTGAGAAAAAGGTGAAATCCTAATATTTCCATTTTATCATATAATGAACGATATTTTTTTTGTTATCTGGCAATATTTCTATTATTATCATATCATGAACGATATTTTTGTTACTTAGTTCCAAAATCCATTATTAAGAGTTTAGACATTAGCAAATATCAAGAAGATTATTCTTAAAATAAATTTTAGAATTTCGAGACATAAAATAATCAGTCAAGAGTAAGCTTTTAGAATTCAAAGCCTAGCAATAAAATAAATCAAAAACCTATGAAGCTCAAATAGCTCACCTGATAAACAAGGGATGATATATTTGTGAGGTCAACAAAGAGCGCTTTCTGTGCAATCCTACGATTTTCCAAGATCTGAGTGAATTAGTTAGAAAAAATATTTATGGAGTGGACGGAAAAAATATATAAATTGCTCTTAACTATAATATTAAATGATTCTTTAAATAAAAGCAAAAGAGAGCAATAAAATGCTAGCAGAAAGTAAGCAACAGTGGTAATACACTTCAAATGAATTAATGCATGGTTTGTAATTCAAAAGCTTCACTGCTGCATTAAGAATAATATTACATGAAAATTCACTAAGTAAATTCAACTTGAAGAAGTTAACAAATGAATTACTTACAACTGAATTCGACATACTGTTATTTACGGTTTGTTTCCAAGAACTAAGCACTTTTGATCCAGAACAAAGGGTCGAAATCTCAGTGTGGCTTTTACTGGGGTAATTATGATCAATTTTTGATAGTAAAAGCAGGAAACGTATTATCTCATCACTTGCGTCGGTTGCCTTACGAAGATTTCCTTCAATACGTTTCATTCTATTCTACTGACAACTGGTTTCAATTTTTTTTTTTTTGTCGAAAAATTATTAAGTTTAATGAATAATGGAAATGTATTCGTATACCAAGGAATCGATTTAGTACCTAACACTACTAAGACTTTTTTGTTACTCAGTAAGGCATGCCTTTTCCTACTGATATCACAACAGTACCTCGGATACTCTTTTAAATCTTCTAAAAGAGAGATTCACTATGCTCCGCAGCTGAATCACTTAAGACCACTAATGGTTAAGTACCAAGAAAGTAGTAAGACATACGTATTAATGAAACAAATTTTCTGACGCCATGTCCATCATTTTTCCTGTTCAGCAAAACCACCATCTCATCAATCATACGCTGCAGAGGAATATCCTGAAAATAATATAAGCTACCGCAGAAAAATGCCAATTCAATATATGTTAAGAAAATTAGAGTAATATCCGAGAACCAAGAGAAAAAATCGAGTAAAATTCAATAGAGAATGGCGTTATATAAGATTTCCAACTCAGTTATTCTTAATATCACATTATTTTGAAAAACTTTACTAAAATTCAACCTTTTCCCGTTTTTCAAGCGACTTCAATAGTAAGTCCTCATAAAATCGTGCACGTTCTATACCTGTACACGGCCGGCCAATCAATGAACTAAGTAATAGCGTTATTCTACCCCAAATTGAATCACCGTCCATATGGAGAGTTTGATTACGATACATTTTACCTGAAACATATTTCTTCTGGAAATATGTTTATCAACATATACATTTTTTGTTCCTTTCTCTTATCCATACATTTCACAACAAATTTCTTTCACGTTAAATAAGCTTGAAATTTCAAATGCTCCCATAGGCCTTTTTTTCAGAGAAAGTTATGTACAAATTACTGAAAGGTACCACAGCTTTATAACATAAAAAGTTCATAATGCAACAAAGAGAAATAAGTAAGATGTTTATAATGTTCCGGATGAAGCATTTGTTTCTTAGAAATTCCGGTCAATCCTAACACTATTAGCAAGTTCGAAAAGAATCAACAATATATAATTTATGAATTTGAATGTCAAGGAGGACTCTAACTACACGCACCTTATACCCACATCGCCCATGGCAATCTTCACAAATCAAAATGAAATTTTGCGCGCTTTCAGCAGGAACTGCATTGAAATGGGTTTCTCGAAGCGATAACTTTCTAGCGCGGATACTTGGAAGTGTTCAATGAAGAAAAAATATATTTGGAAGGATCATTGTGGATTTTGGAGGTCTCGGAGGAACTGAATAGGACGGAGCGAACTCTTTTTCCTCAGCCTCCTACTTCAGTGAATTCGTTAGCGTTTTCCTCCATCCGTAGCAGTTTGGTGCATCGTCCTAAAGATTTATCTTCTGAGTGGATTTTGCATACATAGTCACGCACGCCCTACGTTAACACATATCTACATATGTCGATTACAAATATATTATATTACGTGTTCCAAATCTACGCAGTGTTATAAAGGTGCTTATGAACGATGATTCAGGCTTCCCATACCAGCTGATCGTAGTCGTTGTTTTCAGTTCTTTTCCATTCGGCCTAAATATCATGCAGTGTTACAATACGTGTGGTCCTTAGTTCAGTTATAGTACTTCTGAAATTTTGCTCCTTTTTTCAAGTATTTTTTAATACCTTGAGTCTTTAAAGTCCGGACAAACATGAAGTTACTGCAATTCACATGTCTTAAATTTTTTGGTTGGCGATCGATGTATTTTCTCTATGAAACTTACATTCAGAGGGTGCAGAATGAATGACACGACAATGAAGACACACGATGTGGAGGATGTTGAAAAAAATGAAAATTTAGTAAGAGATTACCTGTTGCATCAGCTACAACTGAATTTACTACATGCACAATACCAAGATAAAGCTAACAGTGAAGCTGGTTAGTTGTTTTGAATACGAATTCATTCCTTGGAGTTTTTGTTTTTGGGAAATTAAATTCTCGAAATCACTTGAAATATCATATCGTTGTGTCACACCAAATAATATCCGCAAAGCTCATTTGTTTCACTGATTCCTTCGAGAACACATCTCACAGATCTCTTATCCCGTTTGACCTTTTAAAATCCCAAGGTCAAAAGGGACAAGAGATTTGCGGGAAGTGTTCTTGGAGGAGTCAGTGAAACGAAAGAGCTTTGTGGATATTATTTGGTCAGAAAGAACTATACTGAACAGACACTCAAAATTTCATCCACTTTTATTTGACGGTAGCAATGTCTACATATTGTTTTTGAATTGGTAGTACCAATAAGTGGTGAAGTGGTGGCTTCTTACTTCCCAAAATTTCGGGTCGATCTGGTTTTTAAAAGGCTGGGATTAGGAATCGATTATTTGGAGAATGCTATGGTTTCAATGATTTGTAATTCTTTTTTAGTTGAGGAATTGATGGAAGCTAAAAGAGCAATGCAGGAGTACGAAGCTAACGTTGTAAGGAAATTTACTGCTTTAAATGAGCAATATGAACAAATCAATGGTAAGTCCGTTATTTTGAGATTTGATTTTTGTTTATTAGAGGAATAACTGAGACTTCTTGTGTTGAAATTTTAGGAATGTTGGATCCAGAAGAAGTGCACAGACTTGAGAAGCATCAAGAAATGGTACTCTTTGAAGTTTTCTCTTCCGATACATTTTCATCAAGCAGCTTCATTGTTCAAGTTTTGGCCAGTATTTATTTTGTTAGCAAATATGAAAAAAAGGATGCGCAGAAAATTTCTAATATATAGAGACGTCTTTCAGTTAAAAACGATTGAAAGTTTATCAATTAAGCGAAAAAATGTTTTAAATGAATTCAATGATGATGCAAAAGCATACTTAGCGTATCATCGGGCTCGAATGGTAAGTTCTAGTGCATTTTTTCTCCATTGCGATAGTCTGCAGTCAGTCTATTTATTCTTAGTTACTCTCAGTTGCGTTGTGGCACAATAGTATTTTTAGCACCATCTAGTTGCTGATTATTTGTTTTTCGGCCTGTAGTTTTCCTGATCGTTTCTTTTTAGATTTGTGCTGTCCTCAGAAAGTACAATCTGAATACTTCTAATTATTACCAAATTCAGGTCTAACTTAGTAAATGTTTAGAACAAGTTCAAAAAGTGTTAGAGAAAATTATAACTTATAGGAACAATTAGCACAGCTTGAAGAAGAAATTAGAAATCAAGAAGAGGAGATTGCCGTTCTCGATGTTCAAATTTCAGAAGCTGATAAGCTATTTCCTTCCTGAAGATCCGTTTGTTGCACTTAAAAATTGTAAGTTTTATGTGTTGTTTGTCTACAATTCAAATAGCTTTCTTGCACAAAACACACTGCAATGTCCAGACAAGTTTTTTTTGGATAAGATAAGCGAATCTTCCGTTAACGACTCTTTCGATCACGAGTTGATCAGATTTTGCATAAAACAAGACTCTTTGTGTATGATACTGCATGATTCAAGCCTCTTTCTTTCCGTTCTTTATGTAGAAAATTAAAGATCATTAGTTGCATCTTCAAAAATGCAAAAGTTCTTTTTGTAATCTTTGTAATTGAATTTTGAAATATGCAGAGTGAAATTTATTGCAGGGAAGAAAAAAGTTTATTAATATTTGCCATGGCTTAATACACAGTCTGAACTGTTGTTAAATAGTCATCAAATTGCATAAATTGGTAGGATTGTTTATTCTATACATTCGGCAGTGATGATGATTCCGTGGATGCTGTCGGTGTTGTTGCTGCGACTCGAAGGAGTACCGGCCGAGACTTGGAATAAGTAACCATCGCAGCTGATGTTGATGTAGCTCCGTCTGCCGACATAGATTGTTTAGATTTTGTGCTTTCTTCCCAATCATAAACATCATCCCACTTCACATCAGCTTCTAGCATTAACTGAATAGAACAGAACGAAGGAAATATCTAAAACTAAGAACACTATGCGTGATACGGCACAGTACATAAGCTTTCTTCGAATCATCATCGGATAAAAATCTGTGGTTCTATTATGATACTTGAAAAGTCATCTCCTGTCTGACGTAAATTCTGTCCCCAACAATCCACCAATGCCCAAACGCATGTAGTGGTATAGTTAACTTTTTTTCTGCAGTCTTCACATACAAAGCTTAGACCCATTTTCACTAAATCTTTACTGCTTTGACGATAATTCGTAGTTGTTGAAAGGGACTGGAGTATGGCCTCTCATCCACAGACTTTATTGCTATGCGTAATCACATTTGTGCAACTTCTTAAAATTCCAGATCCCACAATTGGGAACTTTGAGAAAGATCTCTCAAGATCTATAAAGTTGCGGAGGCAAGCACAAATCTGTAAACTTTACTGACTTAAAATAGGTTTGCAAGATAAAAGTCCTAGTCAAGTTCGAGTTTTCAGGCGTGTCTTATTCATACTATTATTTTTGAGATCCAGATAGAATCTAGTCATTTAATTTAAGAGAAAAAAAATACCAACTTTTTCAAACATATATTGAATTTGTTCATATGGTGGATCAGCTTCAAGGGCAAGTCCATCAATCATCATGAATATATAATCAAGAATGGGAAGCGAATTTCTGAAGAATTGTTTCCGTTGTTCACCCAGTCGAATTCGTAACTTAGCTCTATACACTTCTTCTTTTAGTTTCTTTTTCTTTTGTTTCATCACTTTAATGCAAATAATTTGAATTTAATGAAACTGAAATTAAACCGAAGTGGAATTTTAGTTCGTAAACCTTTATATACTTGAATTTTAAGCTGTAATGCACCTTAGTTCATCAGTTCCTTTTCAGTTCCAAAAATCCAATTACTGATTTATAAATGACATTTTCTTTCGTTGTGATTGTTTTCTAACTAGATTTCTGAAAAGGAATTGGAACTGAAAAGGAACTAATCAATTTCATTTTTCACTTAAATCCGATGACAAACGCATAATAACTTGTTTTTTTTATTACTTCTGCTTATTGTACTGATTATCGCTTCGTAATTATGCAACACGACCATAAAGTATACGTCATGATTTAATCTAAATTTAAAATGTAAATAATTTTTTTTTAACTCAAAATTCACTTCTCGGTGTCTTCCATGGTAATGTACCACTGGACAATTCAACCATTACATACACCCATGATTCCAGATCATCTCGTCGGCCTAAAAACGAATCATATAATTGAACAGAGTTTATCACTTTTGTACCGTAGCTTGAATGAAGTTTTAACTCAAAAAACAAGGCTAATGTAATAATTTGCCGAGTTCAAGTTTTTGATGTGCTCGTAATGAAGCATATCGTGTCGTTCCACGGAAGCCAGAGTGACGCCTTGTTGGTAAAATTGATCCATCCTGTAAATCACTGTAATTTTTCGGAAGAAAAAACCCTAAAATTCTTAGATTTCTGCAGATCTTTAATTTAAATTAAACATAAGGGAATTTATATCTGAAACTAATAAGTGCACCTGACTTCTATAGAATCGAGAAAGTCCAAAATCGAAAATATAAATGTTTCGGCTTTCCTCGTTAAGACCTAGTGCAAAATTACTTGGCTTAATGTCTCTGAAATTTACGTTTGGATTAGCTGACATCGTTGCTAATCTCGAATAAAATATTGATGGATTGAAATTCGAGTTGGTTTAATTAACCGATGACTAATTGAAATTTACCAAAGAAAAAACTTGAGTTTTAAAACTATTAGTAAAAGAAGTAAAGGATAACTGCCGAGCCAACCGTGAAACGACAGAAATTCCGTGAAGTTCTCGAATGGCCGAAAGCGTCAATAATCCAACTCGAAGTGATGTATTCAAAGAAAAATTCTTTGTTTTTGTTTCACGCCGTAATTTCGACAAATCTTTACCAAGTAGTGTCATTACCACAAATACATAATCCTCCTGTCTTCCCTACAACTTTTAATATAAAAATGAAATCCGCAATCAAATATATTCAACGGCAACAATTTGCCTAAGAACATGTGATGTGGGTTGCAACTGTTTCTTTGGTCTCCTTTCTTCTGCTTAGTTTCAGGATTCAATTTACACTCTAGTTAAATATTTGCAGCCTTGGCTTGCGAACATGTCCCAAAATCATTTTCTTCTACGACCGTCCAAGAACAAATCTCAATAGTATTAATTTCCGGTAGTATTATATATATAATGACCAACAGTTTAAACATTACAGATCATTCATTGACTTTCAAAACTTACATCGTCAACGTATTTACAAATCTGTTTGCAGTCACATTGACTTGCTCTTTTCAATACTTCAATTTCTTTGGAAATTTTCGTTCGTAATATGTTTTCCTTTTTCAATGCATAGATTCTATACAAACAATTTGAGTTTCGGACATCTTAATTATTTATAAATAATAATGAATTATTTACCGAATGAATAGAAGTCAAAAATATTCAGGCAAAATGTGCGTCGCTAAAAATGACTATTTGAATTTATGAACATGCAACGGTACATTGACAAAACTAGCTGCGCCCATATTTGGTTGATTACCGTCTGATTAACCTTAAAATTACTGGGAAACACTGATCTGCAAACCTGTCCAAAGCCTATGCCATTGTAATGCTTAGTATGGTATCATTCGTATACTTTTCTGAATCTCTGATAAATTCGCGATGAAATAAAGCTTCAAGAAGTTCACCAATGGTGCTTTTGAAGACATGCGAATAGACTGATGAAAATTAAGTAATACAAAGATGTATTAGAACTTTTTAGTAGCTTCGGAGAAGCATTCGTAAACTTCGCCATAGCCACCTTTTCCTAAATATTTCTCCAACCGATACACTGTTGAATTCGTCGAAATAACAAATTTATCTCTTACTTTGATCAAATCACATTTCCCGTCTATTAACTGAAATATTGAAAAAAGTAGTGCAATTACTCATATCTGAATAATTTAAATAAGCATCCGAATCATTAATTTAACATCAATGTTATCGTTTCTGCCACCCGCATACAACAACTTCATGTTATTTTATGAACCATTTTACCTTTTCTACAAATATTTACAAACTGAAAATTTGTCAAGTTAAAAAATAACAAACATATGGTAGTACAGATGAACCTTTCTAATAGAGTTGTCATTTGCATTGAAATCGGTATTTCTCTGATTACCTTCATCAGAATTCGGAGTTCTGATCATTTCCATTTTAATAACAATAATAATAATAATAATAGTAGTTATATTTGACTTTGTCGTTCTGTGCACCCTTTTCTTGTTGATTGATATGAAATCTTTAACTTTTTTTTAAAAGAAAAACACATTATACAACAGTTATGCATATACAAAATATGAAAAACCGTCAGAAAGTTTGAAGTGATGCTTATGCTAGAAGTACAACTGAAATTAAAAAATAAATAAATAAACTGATAATTACCATTTGGATTTGATAAAACATTTATGTTTTTGGTGTTAGGTAATATTACATATATTTTTGCTTTTTCAATGGCTTCTTCTGGTCAATATCTTTTTTCTTTTCTAAACATTTCTCAGTGAAAGTGGTAATGGTAGATTTCTATGCGCTTAGCTTTTACCGCTAACTAACCTTTTTCTGGCTTAAATGAACTTAAAAATGACTCATTCATTTTGAGATGAATTAATTTATAACTTCATTTGTATATGCTATTTATATCCACTTTGAATTTGCTTAACTAATCATCATTATTAAGATGAAGATAAATGAAGTTGGATTTAAATGTTAAATTGCAAAACGATAAAATCAAAATTATAAAGCTTATCTAAAATAAATTTTAATCAACATTTGTACTATTTGAACATATACTGTGCTATACAATATCCATTTAATATTCCAGTATTCTTCAAATGCAAATAAGTAAAATTCCCAGAAATTTTTGAATTCACTAGAGTTAAATTATTTCTCTCCATGGATAACAACGAATAAGGTTTGAGAATGATTTCCGGAAGATGACGAATTACTTCCTCTTAAGTTACACAGTACTTCAACACACTACTTCACATATATATTTTGAACTTCTCCGGATTTCACACCTAATGAAACTATATTGTACCCTTTTCATAAAGTAAACAATTAAATAATTAGATCATCGTTCTACAATTATCGATCAGTTGTATTCATATTTCTAAATTTTCATCGAATGAAAATTCAAAATTCGGTTCTATCACAAATTGTTCAGTACTACTTGCAGCATTTGTCTCTTTCTTAATTTCAAATTTCGTTGATAAACAAATTAACCTAACTTCAAAATTTGAATTAAAATGATGTAATTTGAATCGACTTAACACAACAATAATAGCGGGAGGGTAATATTTGCTTACCGCGTCTTAGTTATGTGAACGATTTCACGGTTTGACGCTAGTGGTTCCATGAATCGATTGGGCGGTTTTACACTTTGGTTCGAGTGTGTGTCTTCCGAGTTTTATGACATAAACATGTGTGGTGTTCGGTAGTATTCCATGTTATGCTGTGACGTATAGTAATGAGATATAATGTGGTAATGTTGAACCGAAAATAGCATAGCTGAAGGAAGTAGTGTAGCGTGATCAATTTCTTTTTTATAACCAAGGATAGTTTAAAGTGTCTCATTCCGTACAGGAATAACTGTCATATTGTTGCTCCTTGTATGTTATGCGGTTGTAGGATATACTTTTTATGAATTTCTTTTAACACATTTGTGCATAAATCATATGGGAATGAACCTCTTCTGTTTGCTGGCTTCTCTGATTGTATTTGAAGCCGTACATTGCGTAATATTAGTTTTATTACGAACATGTCACTTTTCAGGATACAGTACATTTTAAAACTACTGAAGTAAATTAATCTGCAACATGTCCAGCAGCAAAGTGGCCGTACGAAAGAGGTATTTTGCCTGTCGAATTGTTAGAATTACGCTTGCTTATGTAGTTGTATATCTGAACACACCAGTTTTTAGTCTGGTTTTGCTTTACTGGGCGTATTCTACTGTTATCTTGTCCACCTTCTTCTGAGCTCTTCTAATAGTATGAGAATCACTGTGTCAAATATGTCATATATTCATTGCGGAAATTTCTAGAAGAATACTTCTTTTTGTTTGGTTATTTAGGACATATGTGCTAGTCACGTTTAGCTTTAGCTTTATAGATTTATACCTTGATGGCAGGATTACGATTGTCATTTCAGGACTTCTCTGAGAGACCCAAGATGGGCTACTGTAATCTGATATGCAGTTACATTACCCGTGTAGTTATGCTTTCTCCTTAGTCTGGCTAGCCTAATATATTTCGTGTTGCAGTGGGCAGAAACGGAGACGAGAAGAAGATGATTCCACTTCGGTACAAGATGAAGAAGATAGCCGAAGCGGACTCACGATGGTTTCGATACCAAAAGGTTTTTTTTTTTTGGAGAAAAATCGGAAGTTACAGAGTCCTTCATATTTCTAGGCAGCAGGTAGTTTTGGTTTTATTTAGCAGTTCTTTACTTCCTTTTTTCATTATTCCCCTACCTTCCTTGACATTGTTCTTGTTTCTATTTCTTTTCTTCTGTGAAACATTTAGTATCATTCAGTTCCACTTCGGAGGTCTAGTAGTTAAATTTGGTTATTCATAACATTGTGCTTGATCGGTTTGAGTTTTTGGAAGAACAGCATTATTTTTAAATCTGTTAATAATATTTCCAAAACTACAGAAAGGGGCTAAAAACAAATAAGTAAGAAATTATTCTAGATGAACATTATTAGACAAATAATCATGTAAGGTGCTTGAAATTGGCTGTAAGATACAGCGTAAGTTTTCAGAAAGTCAGCTTTGGGAAATTTTTTAGGAAAAGAAAAAGATATGGAGTATTCTGCGCCAAAGTCCCAAAAGTTGACGGATTTGGATGAAGAAGGTGTCAAGGAAGGAGAGGTTAGTCAGTCACTAGTTGTTGAAATTTAGAATGCGAAGGATTTTTTGATTCTTTATTATATTGACAGCTTGAAATGTCAACATAACAGTGATGCACTTGTGATTTCTTTTATACTATTCTTAAGTGATAATAATGTAGTTTGCTTTATTAGATGATGTAAACCTTATTACGTTTATATCGTTAGTTCCTAATCCTAAGATCGTATACTAGTTCGATGTTAGAATAAGGTAGAAAAATTCGCTTTCAGGAAGGCAATGTCATCGAGCAAACCCATTACATTATTATTCCGTCATATGCCGCATGGTTTGATTATAATGCTATCCATCAAATCGAAAAACGTGGCGTGCCAGAATTTTTCAATGGACGTAACAAAAGCAAATCACCAGAAGTGTATGTCTTTGATGCAGAAGTTAAATATATTTTTTGAATGAGGATTTAATTTCTTAGAATGCAAAGCGAGAAAGATGAAGTTCTTGTTCAAGGCACTTATAGAAGTAAAGAAAAAGATTTTACTTGCAGAAATGTGTTTGATTCTGTTCCAGGTACATGGCCTATCGTAATTTCATGATTGATACATATCGTTTGAATCCTTTTGAATATTTGTCGTCTACAGCATGTCGAAGAAATCTTGGTGGTGATGTATGCTCTATACTGCGGTATGTTTCCGAAGAAGTATATGATTCATCCTACACTCATTAATATATTAAGAGACCTTTTTCTATTACATCTTTGGTTAGAAAGGTACGGAAGGTTTTTCTTTTGTTTTTGTTGTTAAATAGGGTGGAAGAAACATCTGTCCTGCATGAATTCATTTTAAGCTTCCAAAGATTTCATGACTTTACTTTTAATTAAACTAAAATTTTTTTGGAATTTTGTAGGGTACATTCATTCTTGGAGCAATGGGGCCTTATAAATTATCAAGTTGATTCGGAAGCGCGTCCAGCACCAGTAGCACCACCGTGTACCTCTCACTTTATGGTACTAGCGGATACACCAATGGGGATCCAACCTATACAGCCAACACCGAATCTTTCTCAGGTTTATTTATTTATTTATTTTTTTCGAATTTTCTCATTGCTCTTCATTTACAAATTTAATGAAATTCCAAGTTCCTTTGGTAGCATTGTTCACTTTTTGTTCTTTCTGAGACGGTATAATCCTCATTTGTCAATAAGTTTTTTTTTTTTTTTTTTTTTATTCATGAAGACTGGTGGAGAAAGGAAATTTACAAAAAAGAAGGTTGTGGGGATAATTAGTTCATACCGGTACTATTCATTTTTAATTTTCTTTAATAAATTTATGAAGTTTAGTTATTGTGCAGGCGTGGTCATTGAAAGGTTGACATAATGGTGTATTCTAATATAATGTTGTTGACTTAGTTCAAAGCTCTACTCTGTCCCTATGATGACAACATTCGCGGTCTCTTCCGAATTGACTGTGAGAGACATTCGTATGAATACTAAGAAAGCAGTTCAGAGAGTTCTTGTTAGATTTGGAGAATAAAAGTTGATATCTATTGGATTTTTCTGAAAAATTAAGTTTAACTATTTCAGAGTGATGAAGTTAAAAAGGAAAAGGAAAAGAAGGAAAAAGATGATGAAAGTACAAAGGAAGAGAGTAACATAACGGTTAAGATTGAGAAGCTAGGTGATGCTGGCTTGAAAACAGATATGTATGCGAAGCACCTTGCGACGATGAAGGTCGGTAATATTTTTATTTAATTATTGAAACTGTTTGCATGTTTCAGAAAAAAAATTATCTCTCTGTGGTAAAAATGTGTGATTGTCATGTAGGCGACGAGTGTTTTCGAAAAATGGTTCTAGAGGAAATTTAACATGCATTGCAGCTTGTGTAATTGATTTTATTTACCAGTCTTTCAAAGAGGAGTTGTAGATGCGAGGAGCAGCTCCGAACAGAGATTGGACAGATCAGGAAACTCTGTTATTACTGGAAGGTTTGGAAATGTTCAAGGATGATTGGAACAAAGTATGCTTATTTTTATAAATTTTTGAAGAAGAAAGTAACATCATTAGTTAAGCACAATAACTTTATTCCCGGTTTCGATGCTTTCATAATTATCTGAAATTGTTGATATTTTTTTAAATATTTAGTTTTTTCTGCTTTGTTCACTTGTTGGTTTTTTTGTTACCCTAATTTTTTAGGTTGCTGATCATGTTGGGTCTCGCACACAGGATGAATGCATCATGCGATTTTTGCAGTTGCCTATTCAAGATCCATATTTAGAAGAAGGAGGTGCAGAAGCGGAGGTTTTGGGTCAGTGATTGAATTATTTTACTCATTATTTTGAGTTATTAGTTTTATCAGCTTTCGACGTAGTTCGAAGTAATTAATGTAATTCAGGTCCTCTTGCTTACCAACCGATGGCTTTCAGCCAAGCAGGTAATCCAGTAATGTCGACGGTAGCATTCCTTGCATCCGTTGTTGACCCTCGAGTTGCATCTAAAGCCGCAAAAGCTGCATTAGGTATTGTTTATGATTACAGTTTATGGTTTCCAGAAAAAAAAACCTTGTTATTTACCTCATATTCTGTCTTATCTTGCTTTTTTTTCCTATTTATTCTGTTTTTAATTGCTTAAATTGTCTTCATGCATTGTTTGTTTACAGAAGAGTTCGCAAAAATGAAAGAAGAAGTGCCTCCATTGGTTGCTGAAGCCCATGCTCTTAATGTGGAAGCAGCGTCAAAAGGTGGTAAAATTGATGGCACTGCTGGCTTAAGTGTTTCTGGAATTGCTGATGACAAAAGTGAATTTCCTTTTCACCTGAAAATTAAAAATCACTTAATTAGGATTGTATTTTTTTAACTAAGACATTCGGGATTACTTCTTTTTTAGCTGATAAAGACAAAGCACCTGAATTGATGGATACGCAATCGGAAGAAGTGAAAAACTGTCCGTCAGCGGAAGGGAATAAAGAAGTTGGCGAATCTGATAATAAACAAAAAGAAGATAATAAGAGTAAAGTTTCTGAAACGGTACAAGCAGCAGCTGCTGCAGCGCTTGCTGCAGCCGCAGTGAAAGCAAAGGTTAACTTTTAAAAAGGCTATTATTTAATAACTGTACGTTTTACAAAGTTTCCTATAAGAGACAGGTGGAATAATTAAGGAAAGTGAGGGGAAATAATATATCTTTTTTTTTTTTTTTAATGACAAACGTTACCAGTGTCAAATAAAATTTGGTGAGCTTATAGCAAAACTGAACTATGATTTTTGTTAAACCGAACGGTATATGCTCCACGAACACATTTAAAAATTGACATATGATAGATGCTAAAGTATAAGATTTTAATACTTTTCTCCCTAAGATAGTTTATAAAATTTTCAGCATCTAGCTGCCATAGAAGAAAGACGTATTAAGTCATTGGTTGCTCAGTTAGTCGAAACACAAATGAAGAAGCTCGAGATGAAGCTACGTCACTTTGATGAACTTGAAGCAATAATGGATAAAGAACGCGAAGCGGTGAGCGTTAGAAAAATTCAAAGAATTTTTTTTTGCTTGCGACTCAGCATAAACTAGCCAAAATTTTTATATTTCGACATTAATTTGGATTTTGTGGACTTTTTCCTATATTTAGTATAAATTTTATACTTGCAGCTTGAATACCAACGACAGCAATTGATTCTGGAACGGCAGTCCTTTCATATGGATCAATTACGCTATCTTGAACAACGCGCTAAACATGAAGCACAGTCAAAACTTGTTGCTGGTGGTAAGTTTTTAATTCAATTTCAAAGTTTTCAGACAGTATCTAATCTTTGATCCTGACTAATTTTTGTGATTATTGTGGTCAGCGACATTTACTGTAGCCGACATTTCTTTTTCTTTGTCATATGTGATGCAAATATTCCTGCATTTTATTGATGTTAGTTTATTTTAACCCGATGATAATTGCTGGTTACACATGATTTTTACAAATGCTTTTATTCTGAGTGATGCATTATCGAAATTACAGGTCAGTTACCCCCAAGCTTACCGCCTGGTTTTGAAGTCAGCGGACCACCTCAACCGCAACAACAAGTACAAGTACCCGCACATTCTGTGGGTGTTTCAACTTCCTCATCATCATCTAGTTGTATAGCCAGTGCAGGCTTAGCACAAATGCAACCACAGATGTCTCACGATAGTGGTTTGTTGATTTACATTAATCTGGACTAAGAACTGTCGAAATACTTTGAGTAATTCGTGATTAATATTACTGTTATATTTTCGTGTGGTACTTTTCAGCTCAAAAAATGGACACCTCGGAAATGCCAGCAGTTGCAGTATCCGTTACTGTACCTCAAGTGTCGCAAGCACCTGTTCCAGTTTCTTCTGGGGTAACACCTCAATCAAACATCACTGCAGTAGCACTGCAGCCGAACATGACGGGAGTACCACCACAATCAAGCATGGCTCCTGTACCACCACAACCAACCATGACTTCTGTGCCATCACAACCAAGCATGACTGTACCTCAGCCAGGTATGCCTGCAGTGCCGTCACAACCAAGCATGTCTGCGGTACCATCACAACCAAATTTGGGTACAATGCCACCACAAGTTCAACAGCAACATCCACAAACTCAGCAGCCTCCACAACCTACGCAAGCTATACAGCCTCCACCTCAACAGCCAAGTTCCACTACCGGTGGTAGTATAAATGTCTCTCAAGTAATGACGGTACAGCCGCAGCAGCATCTACCACAGCAACAACAACAGGGACCCCCGTCTCAGCAGCAGTACCAACAATCCCCGGTTCCACCTCAGCAGCAACCACCGCCTCAGCAGCAGCCTTATCCACCACAGGCCGGTTATCAACCGCAGCAGCAGTACCCACAATATGCGCAAAATACTTCGCCACAACAGTATCCTCCACAAGGTGTACTTAATTTAGTTTAGTTTAATGCAAATGAGTTTCATCTCGTAAATTGTACAGCATTTATTAATTCATAGTAAAAATCATTTTACAGATGTTTCTCGTCATTTATAAGTAGTAAAATATTTCAGGTTATCAGAGTGCACCCTCACAGGGATACTATGGACAGCCAGGAGCACGACCATCTTATCCACAACAATATACCCAGCGACCGCCTTATCAACAGCCAATGCAGGTGATTACGTAAACTTTTGGTGATATCTACAGGCTCCCACCTTTGAGGAATCTATTAACATATCGAAAAATAGTTCAAAAAACTGAAAATTTTGGGACTCAATATGTTTTTAATTTGAAAACATTAATCTTACTGGTGCTTTATCAGGTATTGTCATAGAATTTCAAGTTTCAGGCTTATGGGCAACCAGTGCGGCCAGCTTTTCCACCGACATCAGTAGCTGCTCCGCCAGGTCAAGGCTATGGTTACCCTCAGGGCTATCCACCGCAGGGACCACAAGTATCAATTTGATTTCGATCATTAAATCGCATTAGTTCACGACTTAAAATAAATACGCTTACAATTATGTGCTGATTACTAACTCTTCAGGTTTTTAAGAAATTCTATATTTTAAATTTGCAGTACGCTCCCCCTAGTGGTTATACGCATGCGCAAGGACAGCAGGCACCACCACCAACTTCAATGCCTCAACAAGTGGAGTCTTCAGATGCAGCCACGCCACCTATGCACCAGGGAACGCCATCCAATCAGCAGTAAACTGTTGTTTTGGAATTTGCTTTTATGTCTAAGTGATCCTCAAATTTGTATAATCCTTACCAGAACTGTTTTGTAGTGAGATATTCATTTGCTAGACGAAATTTACAACGGCCTGATAAAATCAAATTTTGATTTTTTATCAGATGGTATCAAGTGTGCACTAACAGACTAAACAATATATCTAACTTAAAATCCAAAATTTTTTCTTAAAAGTCAAAGTCAAAAGTTTACTTTATCTTTCCAAACTCCTGGTAACCTTTCCATTATATTTGGTATGTATTCGTAAGATTATTATTGCTAGAAGGCACTACGGACTGAATAGTCAGATGGAGTCCAGTTTGGTATGAATGTAATAAAAGTTTTGTTTCAGATGAAAATTTACTTTTTGACTGCGTCATAAGCCATTATTGTAGTTTGATATTATGTTATTTGTTGCTGTGGTTTTCGGTATTATATTGTTATAGGATGTTATTGACAGCTAGGTACTTTGTTAAGGTATCTAAACAGTGATTCAGGAATAAAAAAATTCTTTCTAACGTTTTGTGAAACGGTTTTTACAAAAGACGTGTAAGACAATTTTTAAAGGATTAAATTTTGTTAGTATTCAATTATTGAAAATCATTAGCTAGATGGTAAACAGTTTTTTGGTTAGGTGTTAACATATACTTTAGCCGTGAGTTAGGGCTGTAAAGAACTAGTTCTGATTTTGGAGCTATTGTTCTATGAAGGAATGGCGGTGTTGCGGGACTACGCTTTTTTATTTTTAATTTAAAGATGATTTTAACATTGTTTCTGTTTACAAGAGAATCTTCCAATTTGTACTTATTTGCAGTAAATAAAATTTTTCCGTATTGTGTCATAATTCTTCAACTTGATAATTTTTACGCTATAGTGCAAGTGGTATTGCTATTCAGATTCTATGAGAAATTGAAAATTTATAGGACTTTTTTGGTTGTTGGTTGTTCCAGTTTGCAAAAGAAGTCTCCATAGTCTTTAAGAGCTGGTTCTTTTCGATGGTAAGACATTTTATTTTTTGAGGGAGGAAGTAAACTTTAAGGATTAAACAAATGTGTGGAAGTATTGGTTAGGTCTGGTTTAACTTTATACAAGTGGGAGGTATCACTTTAGTTCAGTGGCTTGAGGTTTGATGAATGAAGCTTGCTTGGGAAAAAGCCGTTTGATACTACTACTTTCTTATGACATTAGTCACTTATTTTAAAAAAGCCCATTATCTACAACGAAATATCGCTGTTTGAATCTTTGGATTTTAAAGGATTGAAGAAGTGTTACGTCGTAAACATCATGTTAATACATAAGCAATTTCCTTTTTTTCAGGCTCTGAAAACTGCAAGGTTATGGAACATTTTACGAACAGATCAAAAGAATGAGGCAACCGTTTTCAGCGGAAGAAAATGGGCACAGTACTGAGATATCAGAGACAGAAGAACTAAGGTCATCGTCAGAAGTGCGGGGAATCAATCCAACGGAAGAAAATGAAGGCTTAGAAGATGGCGAGGAGTCGATTACGCCGTCTCAGCTTGTCAGAGAGATCACGATTGCATGGCAAAATGAAATTTGTTCACCACGGCTTTTGCCACACATGTAAATACCTACGTCTTTAATAAAATTCCATAAAGATTGCTCTATTAGCATTCATGCGGAACGGTTTTTATTGGTCGTTAAGTCAATATGTCAATTTTGAAGGATAACCATTTAATAGGAGACCGATTAAAGTTTGTATTCTAGGGAAACTGTCGTTGATTTAATGATCGATCAACTAGAATCCATGGAAGAGAATTTTAGTAAGTGTAAAGATCATACTTCTTTGAAAATTGTTCTGCATAAAATGGAAGTGCAACGCTTGGCTTACCTGATCAATGAATATATTAGAACACGGTTGAGAAAGGTTTGAGTTTTTCAAGTTTGGATTTGAAGAAACTGAAAAAGACCACGTGAAATGATTAGTGTAAAATTGAGTTGTTAGGTTTTTGGACAACTTAATTTTCTGGACCACTATACTTTATTACTCCTTCCTCTATAGTGATGGCTTGATCTAAAACGATGTATTTCAAGGTTTCAAGCCCAAATTAATATTTCAATGCATTTTAGTGTTAAGGACATTGGGGTTTCTTTTCACATTGAAATGGATTAATAGCTGATACGAGATTGTGCAACAGACTTTCCGTCTTATTAAAATTTATTCGTTTTATGGGTGAGCGTAGTTTTAGAAAATTGTCATTTTCAGATCGAAAAAGATGTCGAAGTACTACAAAATGAAGATGTTGAACGGGAAAGAACAAATTCCCCACGTCTGTTTAGCGCAGCGGAAAAGATTTTTGCTGAACGGTAAAGTTTGCATTCTTGCTTTATTTTTGTATGTTTAGTTCCTAGTAATTAATTCATCGATTGTGAAGAATGATATTTCAGCAGTTGGAATTAGTCAAATTAGATGTTCCGATGAAAGTTATGTAATTTTTCCTACCAAAACTCTTAAGGGGCTTCCGTCAATTAGTCCTACAGGGATAGATTTTTTTAAAATTGCAGATATGAGCTAATGAAGCGCAATTTAATGAAAACGTGCTTCCTGGAACGAATACCGCCGGTACTACAGCGTCTTCCAACCACAACACTTGACATGTCTGCAGAACGGGTAATTATTGAGGTGACCAATGACAAGCAAGAACAGGCAGTAATTCCTGAAATGACTGACATGTTATCAGATCGAACTGTTGATCTGCCACCTGGTTCCATACACTTCATTCCATATCCATCTATAGCCAGTCTTCTTGAAGCGAACAAAGTCCGCTTATTGTAGTATATTCCTGCCTTTCTTTTGTTATATTATAGGTTACTGACATAAGCAGTCTTCTGTGGTAGTTGTTCTATGCAGATTAAATATTCAAATGTATTCATACCACAGACTATATTTCTGCTTATAAACGTGATAGCTGAACTTATTTTATATTTCTGTACTGTCTACTAGCAAATGTTACCCAGAAACAAGCAAAATCTCAAGAAATACTGTTTTCTTTATTATCACATCTCGTATTCTTCATCATTTGCATTTCGACTTTTTTTTCATCAAATGGTTGGACTTGGTTTGTGTTAATCACTGCTTTACTCATTGATGTGTTGCTACCAAGCAACAATTTGTAATCTTTTCAATCGTAATATTTTATGAATTTTACTTCATCCAATTTTGTCAAGTTTCAATTCCAAATAGTTATACTACGCCATACAAAACAAAATTGGAAAAATTTTGTTAGGACAAAGACATTTCGGAGAAATAACAGTAATGCGAATAACAACTAAGTGAAGAATTTTGAGATGTACCTTTTCGAGTTCTTTTTTACTGTATGTAACACGATAAGAAAATGAATAGGAGACTGATAATAATGAAGGCATTAACGATTTTGATGTCAAGTTTTCATCACTCAATTTCTCAGTGATAACAAATACTATCAATATGTTTCTTCCCTTATAAAACTTAAAAGTATAAAACAACAAACTTTACAGTGGCATTAAATTGAAAGGCGCCGTATGAAAAAATTATGCAATGGTAGTTCCTAGATATCAAGCCGTAAAGTAGCCCAAGGGACGCATATGATTTATCGCTTAACCATTCCATAACTATTTCCCGAACAAATTATATAAAACAGAACTTATGAATGCCAACATTCAAGCATGACTGACTTCCCAAAAAATTTTTTCCCAATCGCGAAATTCATGCTTTCTCATGGTATGAATAATTTCAAATTTCGTTAAAATTTTATGTCCATGTGAGATGAAGAGTTAAAGATCGGTGAAGAATTTAAACTATTCATAGGAGAATCATGTTCCAAAGTCTTGTCGAGAATTAAGGATTGGTGGCATGACCCAACTTCATAACACGTCATAGAGAAGCGGCTATTCTAGCTACGGCAAATGCCTAATTTTGAGAGCATAATAATTGTGGCTTGACTATGCCAAACTTTTGTAGAGCAGAAAAAAGAAAGATCCCGTCACCTATGATTACCATTCGATTTCCAAATTAGCATATTTTTTTTTTACCCGAGCACATAGAATATTGCTCTCATCGGCAACTTCTTTGATTGCACTTAGCACATAATCGAGCATTTCTTTAGAATGAGCAGCACTAAGGCAAACTCTTACCCGACTTTCAGTCATGCGTGTTGCTGGAAACGAAACAACCACAACTCCCACACGTCGTTTCAACATTTCGCGACCCCAAAACCTAAAAAATGCATTTATCAAGATGAAAACACTTTTTCATATTTCACAAAAAGCTGAAAGTTTGTATGAAAAGAGACTCAAAATACTATATAGTGAAAGTTTTGAAAACATATTTTCAATGGTATGAAACGTGAAATTCTGAATCCACTCGGAGATGCCCTGCAAAGGCCCCAGTTATATACACCAAAAAATTACCCAAATCCATAAACTCAAATTATATAAATATTGAGAATTCCTAATCCTTACCCACACTTTGTAGGATAATAAAGCATAAAGGGAACGATCGGACTATCGTCAGATCCACACACAATACAACCCATACGTTTCAAATGTTTGCGGAAATAATGCGTGTTACGCCGCAGATTTTGCCTTCGCATTTCACCTAAAAGAAATGAGAAATTTGAATTTTCATGATTTCCAGTTGTTTTGGTTGAAAAAGAAATATTTAATATGCAACGGTTCGCAGTAACGGAGATTTTTCTTTATAGAAAGCTTAGTAATTACAATCTACTTACGAAGGAAGTTTGGTTCCTCACCAATTTCTAAAGAAACTATAACTGAAAGCACCACTAAGTTTTGCTGGAGTAAATGCTAAATCATGAAAAGTCATTTCGAAGTTGTTGAGTTTGTTGAGATACAAGCCTGCGCATAGCATGTTCACGTACATTCGTTTATGACAAGCAAATACATATGCAAACGATTACCATCATCAGACCCGTCGAGACCCATCATAACTTTCATTGATGATAAGATCTGCTGTGCAACAGGAGGTGACATAGGAAGTGCATAGATCGTTGCAGCCGAATTCACTCGTATATAATTTAAAATGCGCTAAAAAAAAAAAAGAAAAGATCCCTCCTGGTATTTCCACTATCTTCTCTGGGGATTGAGTTTAAGACAAAAACAAAATATGTGATATTTCGCTAAAAATTTATCAAAAAAAATCATTAGAAAATTTATTGTCAAAATCAATAATTTACTAAAAAAGATTTAAGATTAAGGCCCATGCATATATGTAAAGTAGACCTACTTTATCACCTGCAATATAACCCCCAGCTGCACTAAAACTCTTGGTAAACGTTCCCATTAGGACGTCAACATCATGTGGATCACAACCCCAATAATCGACAATTCCACGTCCATGTGGACCCATTGCTCCTGGACAAATATAACAAATGAAGATATATATATATATATATCTTATATATAATTTAAGTATATCTATATATATGTATATATAAACTTAAAGGTATGTTTAAACTGTGTAAACTTAGAATGTATTTAGAAGGAAGTATACTTAAATTTGAATATAAGCTAACAAAATCACTTGGAAGAAAAATTTAAACAAGTTTATTTATTAATGATATTGCAAGATAAACTAATTTTCCCCAGCAAATTCATCACAGAAAGTTATGGTGAAATAGTAACACCTACAATTTCGCTATGTTCAAAAGAAATATATTTAGAAATTTAATATTAATATAATATTGAAATAAAGAATCCCTACAATCTTCCAGATATTTAACTCGCTAAGAAATAAAGCACGATCCTACTGAATAAAAGCGAGATAGTCTTTTATTTCAGTGCTAATTGACCGGCGAAATATTAATTTTTCAATAACTGTACATTTTTCTATAAGATTCCTCTGTAAAATTAAGTTCCTTTATAAAAAAGGCACACATTATATAAAAAAAAGGCAAACATCGATTGAGTGCTCTTCTGATCAAGAACAAAACGAACTAAAAATGGATTAAAAGAAATTTACCAATAGAATGCGCTTCATCAAGATATATATAAGCACCGTATTTCTTTTTTAGCGCAATAATCGCTGGCAAATTACATATTGAACCTTCCATAGAATATATTCCTTCTACAATTATTAAAATCTTTGTGAATGGTCTTTTGGTCTTCGGATTACCATATATAATTGCATTACGAATAATCTCTTCCAGATCGGCCATATCTTCAATAAAAGCATGAATAAAAATAGCACATTATTTGTTAGAAAAATTTTGCATTTCTATCAAAAGACTTGCTATACTTTGAAAGTGGAATGCAAATATGAAAAAAAAAAAAAAAAAATTGGGAGCTGAAAAAAAAAATTTAAAGGATGAATATTTTTATCAACACAGCTATGCAGTAAAGGATAACCGATTTCCAATAAATCCTAAAATATATAGCAATAAACTGAAAAAAATTGAAAAGCTGCGATTAAAAATGCTAATTTCCATCGTAACTGAATCTACACTTAGAAGAAAAGTTAACATTTTTTCGAGAGATTTTCTGAAAGCAGTATTATTTTAGTTAGAGAGTTCATAGAAGAAAATATTCATCCTTTATTTATCAAAAAATACCGTCGTGTTTGAAGATGCGGACTGCTGCTCTAGACATGCGACTTCCAAGAATAATTGATGCATGATTGTACTGATCGCTGATTATAATCGAATTCTATATTTCAGTAATATTAACATGAACTTAATCCAAAAATCTTATTAGAATCTCTAAGGGCTAAACATATCGAAAGCACAAACAAATAAAATGATTCACAATAAAAAAAAACCATTACTTCATCAGCTAAACATGGCATGTTCAGCGAATTAGTAGCGAAACCCATACTGAAACATATGGCATCATCCACACCCAAAAACTGCGCTACAAGCCTTTCCAAATCAAGTTGTGCTTTTGAAAATCCTAAACATATTTATATATTTCTATAACATCTGATATAATAACAGTATTCTAGTAGAATTTAGCCATCACAACATTTCTTACTTAACTCAATCATACACTAGCCTTAAAATTGTATCATAAAAATGACTTAAGTTTAGATGAAGAAGATATAAGTGGGATATCGTTGCACCACTCTATGCAAAATAAATTTGTTCAGTGTCGGCTTACTGCACTTAATCTTGAACCTCAACATTGCATACTTTACTAAAAATGAGCTGTACACAATATATCTGTGAAATTAGCAGAAATAAATATTATTTCATCTGTTAGAATAGTCAAAATTTCAGATATTACCTAACTGCTGGATGGAGCAACAGGTTGACAGTCCCTGTTCGTCGATAACTGCTGTTGCTTCTTTTCCACACAAACTACCAGTTTCAGCAAATCCCATATAGTTATACGACCCAGTATTAATCACTTCTGTTTCGGTTCCCGGATACCTAATATGACGAGTTACTTAAACAATTACATAATCACTCGAGTCATATTACTTAAATCTCAAGAACTTGAAAGCAAAATGATAAAATTAGATATGACAAAAATCACTAAACCAGAAATGACGCTTCCCGCAGGTCCCTTCCGATTTACTTTATAAACTTACTTGTAATTCCAATTGTAGTCCTCAGAATAACGGTCAAGAAGTTTTACAGTTGCTCCTGGGACACCACTGATTGGTCGCTCAAAAACATCTCGTACTCTCATATAGCAGCTTTCATCATAAATAGTTTCGAATCCTGACAAAAGAGGTGCAAAATCCTGCAAAAATGATTTAAATCGAAACTTTCGCTACATTTTCTCCAGGAAAGTTGACCAATTAAATTTGAGGACCGAAAGAACCAGTACTAACTCTCTGCTCTGGCCTTTCAACAGCTGCATTATTCTTTGTAATACCATGTATTCGAAGAAATTTCCGGAAAATTGCAAAAATCAACAAAACAGTCCAACAAAAGTAGACAAGAAGCGAGATGAAGAAGCTTTTCTGCAAAAAGAGACAATTGACTATAAAATTTTGAAACTTCTTTTAGCCGAAATATTATGAAGTTAAAATATCAGATACGGACGGATCTTCCCAATTTACTACCACATGTTAAAACAATTATAAAAGAACAAGTTATAGTATTATGAGAGAATTATCTCTAAAAATATTTTCGGAATTATTGGAGGACAACATAGTTTTTCAAATTCTTGATTTAGCATTAAATTAATGAACACTAGCATTAACAATACCTCCAATATTATACTTTCTAAAAATATGGCATTTCATTTAAACACAACCAACTATTCGGTTGATTGAAAAATATGATTGTAATATTGGAACACAGATCCAAATTAAACAAAATCGCTACATTGCAATAGTCTGTACATTCGACATAAAATTAGGAAATTTTCATTAACAATTCAAAACTACGCGAAAGTTCAAACCTTATCAAACTCATTTATGCAATATCTCTTGAACCTCTCTCCGTACTTCGTTTTAACAAATTTATCCTGAAATGTCTTTTCAAAAGTTACCATATGTGAAATTCGATGACTACAACGCATATCTGTCCAATAATCACAATTTACGATGCCTATCATTCAGATTAGTTTGAAGATTAAAAAATCCACCATTTCTTTTCAAGCTCTGGTAATTAATTGCCTTCAATAACTTTCCCAATAAAAAGTGGAAAAATCTATTTTAATTTGCTAATTGATGTGGAAATGAATTTCAGCTACAACATTATAGAATAATATGAAATCAAATGAATATATCAAACGACATTCTGGCTCATTTTAAAATTACATTATAACTGTATGCCTTTAACGATCTGCCTGGAAGCACATACCTGTTGTGACATCTCATTTGATAATACATTAGAGCTAGATTTCCTTCTACATCCATTAACATCCCACGAGTATTTCACGATATCACTAAGTGCGTGGGGATGATACCTGCATATGTACACACAATGAACATTTCATTTCAATAAAAAATATAATGGAGTAATCAGAAATCAATAACTAATACTCAACAATTAAACAACAAACAAGATTTTTTTTTTTTTTGCATTTGCAATTCCTCGTTTTCTATCTCCGAATTCTAAAAAAAGTTTCGAAAAATATTCAAGAAAAAATTTTTGGATCGTTACCATTTAAATGCACTACTATGAATACAGATGACTAATCCCAATGTAGAGAGAGAAAAAGGGAGTATTCCAAATATCTAAAAAAAAATGACGAAAACTCTCAAAATGAATTAGATTTCTCCTCTTAATTTCTTTACTAGAAATATGAGTAACAGAAAATGTGGAAGGAGAAGTGAAACTTTATAACGTTTAAATGGTTGTAAAAAGGTGAATTTTTTTAGGTACCTTTTAGATAAATCTTCAGAAACGTTATTTTCAGGAGTTGATGCTATGTTTAACTGATGAGAAGAGAGGTTTGAAGTTTGCAATGCTTGTGAGTGAATACCAAATGGCATTTTCTGCAATGATTCCGATACCTTGGAACATTCCTGACCTAACGGCAATGAATCTAATGCTGCTGACTCACCCATTTAAATTCAGTTACTCTCCTGAAGTACATGACATCGATATTCCATTAATATTAAATATGATTATTTAAATAAACAACTGCAAACAATTATTTAAAAAGTAGTTTAATGAAACCAGTAGTTAAGGATAGCCACAGCAACGACAGGTTCAGAAAGTTTAATTGAGAATTGTTATGAGGCAACTACTATCAAAAAGTTGGAGATAATGAGGTAATACTGAAAATTAAGATTAACATACAAATCCAGAATGGGATAAGGATGGTAAGGAAGAGAGATCCGAAATACATGTATGTCTGTGAAAATGAGGAACTAAAAAGAGGAAGGAAAAGGAAAGATTGGAATGTAGATGTTTTTTTCCAATTCTGGTGCTTGGCCTTTTTTTTTTAGATCGGCCAATAGTGAAATCTTTCCTGCTTAGTTCCTTTTTAATTGTGGACTTAAACTCCCATATCTATTTTAAAAATAAAAATAAGACTACGGATAATTTTATACACAAGTATTATAATGCAGATAAAAAGCTTATTATGAAATAATCACGTACGTGACATTTTACAAAAAGTAAATACTGACCTAAAAATGAACAAACGTAAGAGCACTGATAAGCTAATCAGGTAGCTATCAATCCCTTACAGAAAATTACCGCGGTAAACAAAGCGACCGATAAAAGATGTCATAAAAAGACTTAGTGTGAAATTTAAGTTTAAACTCTGTGTGAGACACAGACAGATACACGCACAATGTCACTGTCACTAACATGCAAATACAGAATAACTTGACCTTTGGCCTTTAAGGGTCACCCACCACGTGAAACAATCAATACAATATGGCTAGGTGACAGAGCACTTCCTTGAACCCATTATGTACAACTACCGCATTGCACCGAAATGGCGGACAGAAAGAAATAGATCTGAATGATAGTGATATAAAAAGGTACGGGAATCGATCTGTGCTTCTTATACAACTGGTTGGGAAAGAAGTAATTGATGCACGGGACGAGAGAAGTGGGAGGATAAATGATAGCGTCGAGGTTGAGCTTCGGAGAGTTCAGAAGAGGACAGTGAAGGAGTGACTGTTTCGAGTCTGCCCTCTGAACTCCTAGTTAGCAGGTTGCGAAGGAAAGCTCTCACCATAAATGTTGAATGTTCAGAAGCAATCTTTCGTAGCAAAATCGGAAATTTGTTTCAGTCCCTGTACACGTGTGCGTTCGCTTACCTGCATCAACCAGTTCACCTGTTAACAACAGTTCAGGTGCTTCCTGCTGATGATAACAGTAGTAACGGGTTCTACCTTATCATTCTTGTTTCTTTAGTACCCTTAGGATGTGTGTTTCGTTGAAAAGCACGGTGCAAATCATCCAGATCAGATTACATTTGCATGTTGATATCACAAATTTTATCACTTATCATTTTGGTTAGACACTGGAGTGTAATTCATACCAAACATCAAATGTAAAATTTAAGATAGAAAGATTCATTAAATTGATAAGAAAGGAAGGGATTTTTTGTATGTCGTCATAACAAAAATGATGCGTCAGACTTCTGTGATTAGATTGTTTCCTTACTCATATCATAGAAACATTGACAAATGAGATGCGTCACCAGTCATGTTATCAGTATCATTATTGATAAGTAAAGAAAAAATGCATTTTTTTTATTAAAAGCAGATGGATGATATCAACTAATTTTACGTTCGATTATGCAAATGGAAATGATGACAAATTACAAAAGAAAAAAGAATGGAATTAAGAATGAAATCAAATTTGAACAAAAATGTGGAATTTATAAAATTAAAAATAGAAAATTGGAATCTGTAATCTTTGGCATATTGTTAGTGTGCCATTTAGTCAAAATGAACTTCATCATGGAAAAAGTTCCAGACGTTAGCAACACTTATTACGTGACTTTTGAACATTTAAAAACGAGAAAAAACTCCAACAGTAATTAAATTTGTTTAACAAAATTTTAGACGCAATTCGCTCACATTACTGGTGACTTTTTGGTAATTATATTAACACTTATTGTACGTGATGATACTAGCGTGACCTGTTGGACACCCTTAATTGAGCATTTACGCAAGAAGTGGTGTATGTCCAAAGTACTCATGTAGCAAGTTTCAACCATTTATCGAAAATAATAAACAACACCGAAAGGGTAACAAATGGTTTCCAAAATGAACAGCAATAGAGACAGTCTTCACTTTTTCAACAATTAGGTGTAATACCAGTGGCATAGAAATTAAGCTGCTTTATAGCAACACAAGAAAATAAAGTTCCCCTGAGGACCAAGAAAAATAGAAAATAACACTTTAGCAATCAATACAAAACAAAAAAAAAATATAAGAAGGCAAAAATCAAATTTAAATTGATAATATTTCAAATAAACGAAATTTAAAGCAAGCATAAAAGCCAGAATCCGTGATCTAATATGAAGAAGAAGTAGCTTGGAAAATATGGTTTTATTTATCAGCACTCTCTAACTGTTATCAGATTGTCAACAACATGAAAACTGTAATATCTCTTGAGATTCATTGTTGATAAGATAATAGATACTATTTTGGAATACTGTGGCAAAGAGTTACTGAAAAGGCACTTCGTTCAACTTTAAACATTCAACCATAATGAATGAAGAAGTTAAAGAGAGCATTTACCTTTTCAAGTTTTAAATGATACGATTTTTAAAACTGGAATTCCAAACATGTTATACTTAACAAAGTGATTTACTCAAAAGATTTTGCAAATTCATACTAAAACATTATTCAAAATGAAGTGAAAAAATCGTAACAAATTTTGTTTGTAAAAATTAAGAAATAATGAAAATTCCTATCCCTTAAAATTGTTGCAATTTGACATAATTTTGTTGATTTGATTATCATTAATGATTAGGAATGTTTATTCACTTTTTCTCACTTATGAAATCAGATGTTCAATGGAAAAAAAGTTAATTAGTGAGATTGATCAAGTTCGAATTGCCCTTCTTAATTTTTCCAAATCCAGTTTAGATCATGAATGTACCCGATTATAGAACGATAAGAGATAAGTGATAAGGAGAGATCACAAGTGATGTAGAGTATAATATTTCACTAATACTCATATATTTTCAGCTTTTTCGCTTTGTGGACTTTCCGGTATCAATGGTAGGAGTACAGTGTTCGGTTCAGTATCAATTTTAAGTTCTTTGGTTGCTTTCCGCAAACGGATAAAATTCTCTTTTACGATGCCATCGTCCGGTGAGACATCGGCCCGAAGCAAATTACTCGCATTTTCCTTATAGTCATCCATTGATCCACGACTCTCAGAGAGCTAAACGATAAAAGGAAACTTCTTTGATCATTTCTTGTTCTCATTTTAAAACTGGTCATATAATAACGGAATTTCTGCGATTCGCTCAATCACATGATTGATGATTCGTCAGAATTTTATAAATCAAAATTTTTACTGTAAAATAATTTTGGAAATCTTTACCTGCAAGTACAAAGCAATCGGAAAAAAAATGAAAAATGAAGAAATTCAAACATCCTTGAAGAAAATGAAAAAAAAAATCTAAAAAAATCAAAAATTCAAAAATGAAAAAAAAAAATGGTACCTTTTCTTCAACTTCATAAAAAGCATTCCAAAGGGAAAGTATCAGATCGTTGCCAAATAACACGCCAGCATGAATCTCGACCATTCGTAGCACAAATAAACCATCGCACCGTAAGTAACTTCTCACAAATCGATCAACTTCCTTTGCTTTAGCTGAATTTTTTTTTTCTTGATGTTAATTAATTTATCAAAATTATCTAACCCATCGATCGATGACAGCATTCATTTGTTTGATGTCCTTTTTTTTCTTTAGTCTAATAAAAATTAAATCAATTTAAAGCATCAATGAAATTTAAACGATATGTAGTTTTTACATGTCATGAAGGCAAATTTTTCACCATGTATAATTCGGTGATATAATCAACTACGTATAAATAAATCACTGACATTATCAGTTACTATAAATAAGTCAGTTATATACAAAAAGTTTGTTTCTTAAGTCTCGTGATCGTTTTTGCCTCATGTAAAAGAAAAACGTATTAAAAATACATTAAAATAAATTCGAAGAAGTTTTGAATTTCAACATAAACTAAAATTAAAAGTTTGAAAAAAACAAATTTTTAATTCTGAGTAAATGAGCTAATGATATTCAAATCAGCTGAACTTACTGTCAGGGTCAAACTTCATCTCGGATAATTCTAAACTTTGTGAAATGAACCAGCGGCCAAAACAGGGACAAGTAAGAACGATAAACCAATAAATAAATGATAAAATGGTACAAAGTACAAGAAACAAATACCAGAACCAAAGAAAAACAAATATTTTTTCGTTAAACATATTAATAACCAAAACACATTGTACCGAATATCGTTGAATGTTACCCACTTGTCGAACCTGTGATTTTTCAAGTTTACTTTAAATTTCCAGAAACATTTTGCACATTCCATTCATTTTTCTTGCAAAATCAAATTATGGGAAGAGAAAAAGAGCATAGATTAAATGATTTGTTAATCATTCCTTATCAGTTCTCTACAATACACGGAAAACTACCGTGAAATCACACACTGAAACACGCGGAAAATAGCCGGATGTAGTCCATTCAGTGCCATTTATGATATCTCTGATTACGTCAAAGCCATACCAACTATTTTCACCCGTTCGCAAAAACCTCAAATTCAGATTTAAAAGGTTTTTAAGAATTTATAAAATTGATCAGACTCATTCTAGAAGAAAACAAATTCTCGACGGTAGAAACAATTAGAACAAACCAGCAACAAATTTTAGAAATCGAATTTAAAATATGTCGCAATGACTAACTGTATTTTAATTTTACGTAATACAAGTATAAATCTCATCTGAAGACATATTAGTTTAGTCAAAATTATATTTCTCGAATGTAAAAAAAAAAAAAAAAGATTTAATTTTACTTGTTGAGAATGAACAGCTGCAAAAAAGCATTGAGAAGATATAACGCCTTCGTAAGCAAATACATCAGTGATATGAAAAATGCCGTATAACGAACATTTAAAAATTTCAGTCGTTTATGAACTTCAATTTTGCGCCTAAAGTAAACATTTGCCATTTTTGTCTAAATAAAAAACTGAGAAACAAAGTTACACAAGCTACAAGTTAGAATAGCTAAATGCTAAGCAGGACTTCAATATCCTTCGATGAAATTTCAAAGCGTTTTGCATATGTCGCGTCAAAGTTTCAATATTTCGATTTCTCGTACTTTCATCCAAATTAGATGGATCCATTGCCTTTTCAACTATTTCATGGATTCGTATTCCTGAAAAACAATTGATATATCCAGTATTATATTAAATGAGAAATTACTTTTCCTTGCAAAAAAAGAAAAAAAAATTGCATCATTTGTTATTTGCACAAAACAAATAATTCCTTAGTTTCACAATCTAAAAAACATCAATATTTACCGGAACTAAAGGACAGATAATTCCAGAATACACTCGGTATTCGGAAACAGGCAGCCTGTAGCAGTAGAAAGAATGGTACCCATTTATAGTATGATAATTGTCGTTCCGGTGTGTATCTTTCTTCCTGTTTAAGTGTTGCCACATGTATATCTGGTTGTACGTAATACGTATCACGTGACCAACAGTAGTTTTCTGCATACTGAATTAAGAATTAATGCGAAAATAAAATTGATTTCCGAATTCACTGAAATATTAACAAAAAAAAGATCTTTTTTTTTTGTTTATATATCCAAAAAAAAAGGAAAAAAAATTATAAATTGGAACAAATGGATAAGTTTGATAGATTAATGAAATTTCTGATTGAAATAAACAGAATTCTCAATATGGTTTCTAATCCAATTAATAATTTTCGCCCTAATTTCTCTTTCCTACTCACCCACTAATAACATAAAATTGTTAATTTTAAAGTAATTTTTTCTGAACTTCACGAAAAAAAAATCAAATAGATGCACTTGTTCCCATGATCCAGGAAATTTGCTGGGAAACATGCATTCCAACGGTCGACCACCAAATTGTTTAAAACTTATCAGTACAGCAAATGCAAGTAGAATATTGCTACTGTAGAGATAATGCAACCGATCGGTAGCATCATCATCTTCTTTTGGTGATAAATACCGAACCATCGAAATGAGTGACTCGATCATCATTTTACTTCTTATATTGCTTCTAGAGTAAAGCGTTACTTTTCAAGCACTAGAAATTTTAACTTTTCAAACAAAAAATAGTCCGTATCTCAATGACAAATTTAAACTAAACAAGATTCATCATACCGAATGAAATTAATTCAACATTTTTTTATATCGACGAATAAATAAATGAGGAAAATGATTAGCTAAGCCCAAGAACAAATTAAGTATACCACTGATGACGTACTTTTTAAACATTTTCCATGTTGCATCTTTTTTTCATCTGTCAATAGTATGGCAAGAAAATTTATCAAAATTAGAAAAAAATTACTACAATACTTTTTGGTTTAATTTTTTGGAACATCAGCGAAGGAATGCTAGCAAAACTTTAAAAAAAAAAACGATTTGAAATAAAGCAATCAATCGACTTTGCATATGTTTTGGGGACTTTTGATGAATGTTAATTAATAGGTCGACTAATATATAAATAATAACATTCGGAGTTAATTCCGTCACCGAAGCTATTTTTAACAAAAATACTAGTTTGGTAAACAATAAATAAATTTGACGACATTAAAAAATTGATTGAAATGATTAATTAGGCAGGGAGTATTCGATTACCTTCCATAGAACATGAATGTAAACATCAGTTTAATTCAATTGTTATTATCTAAGACATTGAAGTTAAAAATAGAGGAAACAAAACTTCAACAATTCGACAGTTACAGATTTCACCATACATCATACGAATGTTGAATCCATTGGATAACAAATTTGTTCATTGGTGGCGAATAACAAGCCTTATCAAATGATATTGGGAATTAACTGGAACGGTCAGAAATATACAAGATAGGGGAAAGGAGCGTGATCTGTACGTAAATCAAAAACCGGAACTGTTAATTTCTGAAGATTAAGTCTACGACATGGAATGTTGAATGAAAATTTCTAATTTTCATGATAACATTCCTTCGACCATTATTATCAACAAGCGATTTTCTTTCCTTTGATCTAGAATTTACTTAAATTAATTTTAAGGTTCGAAAGGAGGAAAGGAAAATTGAACTTTATGGAAATTATTGAGTTTTTACCTTGAATGTGTCAATAGAAATATCAGAGATGTTATTTCCGTGTGTTTTTTACTGTTAATGCTAGAACACAAAATTATTACGAAATTATTATTGCAGTGTAAAAAAATTCTTTTCCAGAAATCGAAATCATAAGGGGGAAATTTCCAAACAATAAAATTTTGCTTTTTTCTTCTTGTTGAGTGCGAGGCGTTACCATATACCAACCATTAAACTCGATTTAAATCAACCAATAAATGATCTCATCAATTTTTTATTATTTAAAAAGGAAAAAATTTACATTTATTAAAAATCTACTACGCAAAAAAGTACGAAGTCCAATCATCTTTAATCTAGTATTCTAAATAACCCTTTTCTTTGGCTCTTGACAAATTAAATCTTTGAATTATTATTATTTGGTAATTATTAATTCAATAGACAACAAAAAACGACAGTAGTTCAGGTTCAGGTTCTGTCTGAACTTTTTAAGGAAGTTCGTCTCAATCATAAATAAAACAAACGCATTTAATGTACTAAAAGATGTCTCTCTCACAAAATTAATAGATACATAAATATTACTTTCTCAGTTGCGTTTTTCAAATGTAAGTCTTTTCATTCATTAGATACAATCTAAATAATTTTCTAATTGAGGCCACTATTGTCGTTATCAGCATATCATCATCATTATCACCATCCTCATCACTACTGTCATCATTATTACTGCCAACAGTTGCGAAAATCACAATAAACTTAATCTGTATGAATGAATTGAATTGATGACTTTAATCTGTGTGGAAAATTAAACATTAAATTTAATTTCCAGAGAAAAATAGCGGAAATCAAAAAGATGAGGGATGTTAAAGAAACTAAATTAAAAAAAAATATATATATATAAAAAATGTTAGTAATATGAAGCGGTGGAACGGGTTAAAAAGCAATAAGCACGGATGAACGTTGGCGTCTTCTTAACAATGTGTAATCATTCATGTGAAGAAGCATTTGAAAAGTTGAAAAAAAGACGGTGAGAAAGGGCAAAATATGAGCTAAAGAAATTCTCTAAACGGTTAAAAGAATTTTTTTGTAATCCAATTGAAGATTTCAAAAATTTGCAGTTATTTTAAATTTGAGAACCAAAATTGAGAAAGTAAGCAAACTTAGATGGTTAGTAGCAGGAGAGCAAAGCAAACCATTCCTAAGTATTTTAGCTCTTAAATTACCCGAGCAATTCAAAGTTAAGTAAATCGAATAATATGAACTCCACTATTAATCTATGCAAAGGGTTCAATAAGTGAATCCATTCTAGTTTTCGGAAATCAATCAGACAGTGTAACCGAATTGAATAGTACCCTTTCAGTAATTCCGGTATAAAACTATAGAAAAAGAGGTAGTAAAGGTAGCGGATTGGTGATTTAGAGATGGAACACTTCCTTGCAAATAACGTTCATAGCTGTTTGGACGGGACCGATTGTTGTTCGTTTTGATGAGTGAGAAGTGAAGCAAACAAGAAACAGAAAGATAAAACGCTGTAATGCATTTAAGTTATTCTATTCTGTTTAGTTTGATTTAATTCAGTTCAATTCCATTCTGTACCATATCATTCTATCATATCATATTCCATTCTTTTCTGTCCAATTCAATTTTATGCTACTTTATAACATACTTTTCGATCGTATGAAAGTCCGTTTCACTCCAGTATATTTAAAAGGCTTATCTTTTTCGAAACAATTTGATATCTGTGCTGCAATTATTACTTCCTAATCTTAAGATAATACTTCTACATTAGTTTACATTACATTATATCTTTAAATCATAATTCACTGTTTTTATAATTTCAAATATTTTGACAGAACGAAGAAAAAAAAATTAGTTCTTTGATGATAAATGTAATATGAGGGAAACTTTACGTATATGCAATAAGGATAAAATAATAACTTTCTCTAACTTCCCAATTAATCGATCATCATTGTTTATTTTTTTGTAAAACTACCACTGTTTATAAGAAAACTTAGGTATCACTCCAATATTTTGTTGGTAAATTTATTTCGAACTTTCAATTTAAAACATGAATTTATGAAAAAGCATGCTAAACACTTGCTAGATATCCACGAAATTTCTAAAAAAGATTGAGACTTTAATGAAGAGTGAAAATTAAGCAAGTTTAATTTAGCGGAAGAACAGTAACAAAGTAAAACAGTCAATATGAAAAAAAGTGAAACGAAAATGTAAAATGACACCAAAAAAGCCAATCTACCTGGCAGTAACAGAAATTTGGTTAGACATTTCGACCTTGAGTATTTGAGTAAATCACAGAGTGAATGGCACTGACTACCTTATTTTCAATATTATATTCGAGATTTCACAATCAACCTTATCATCAGCTCTTCTCAAACTCTAATTGGACGCACAGTGCCGTACATCTAGTCGACTTGTGTTAGTGATTGCTCCGTAATGAACTATTTTTACGTATAGTAATACAGTCGTGAAAGATAGATAACTAATAGGAATTTATTGATTCTCTTTAGGACAATAAATGAGGTCCATTTAGATAATAGAAAACATTCAAGAATAGTTTAAGGTAAGTAATTACTGTCCATATAGAGAATTAATGCATCCTTATGAAATTAGTCATTTTCTATTGTTTTAATTAGTAGAAGTCAGCCAGAAATTGCTATACTCTTTAATTAAGCAAAGATTAGTCAATTAATTTGTCAAATGATTGTCTAGTACTAGAAGCAATATATTTCGCATACTAATTAGACAAGAAATCCCAAATATATTTCTCCAAAAAAAAAAAAAAGGAAAAAAAGGATAGACTAACTGTAGCCCATGAATTGGGAAAACTTGTTGGTGACATACATTCCATGGGGCGTCCTTCGAACACTTTCCATGCAGTTATTGTACTTGCCGCTATGAGCAAATTTGTTGTTAGAAAGTAATGTAAACGATCGTTGTTATCGCCACCATAATTTTCAATGATTTTAGCAATGCTTCAATTGACATTGGAAATTGTACACGCTGAGAAAGTACCAAGAATAAGTGTTATCTAAAAATAAGGTTGAGTTATGACCTAATTCGTGCCAGTCATATCGCAGTTCAAAATTGATTGACTCAAAAACCATGCCAGTTTAAATGGAATAAGAAAATTATAATTTAAATTCTATGAAAGCTTCTGAAACATTCATAGGTGTGTAAACTTGCGAAATGCAATTAGGCTTTTTCTTAAATTTTAGAATAAATTGGTAAGTTTTTGAATTTGTTTGCACATGGATCAGGCTAGAAATTATGAGCATTTAGAATATATATTCCACCTTCTTATTTAAAAAGAAAATAGAAATTAAAATGATATTAATAGATATAAATTGTGCTATTGTCCGTTTTTGTCTTGGAATAGAATCCTCATCATTGCAACATAATAAATAAAAGGACAAAAAAAAATGACCAAACAATGATCATTAAGTATAAAAAAAGATCAACTAAATTCAGCAGCTATTGAGTCACATTTATATTTGATCAGAATCAATCAATCGTTAACTGCATTTACTTTTTCTACACCTTTCATATCTCACAAACTATTACCTTTTCCACAATTTCCAAATTCAACAACCCCGCCTAACCAGAAATTCCCCAACAATCTTTTTCTTTTTTTTTGTACTTTTGACCAATAAAAACAAGTTTTATTTCATTTAAACTTTTTCTCCTTTCAACTGAAAATTAAAAGATTTATGAAAATTTGTTAAATTAAATTACCAAAGCATTCGTGCTAACAGGTTCACACCATTTCTTCACACACAGTTCTGTTTTCGGCAAATAACAATTCAAAATATGAATGTGAAATGAGGCATGTGATCCTCCAAACTATTTCTTTCCTCTTCAACAAAAATCAAACCGTAACGATAAAAAGCGTTCATTGCACAATTTCTTTCCTATTAGTTTCATTTCACGAAATGTCTCAACACTCTACTCCCTGCAATTTCTTCTGAGGTCTTCTTTTCCTCCGAAGCTTTAAATAAACTTGATGGCCAGCGGCTCGTAAAAAACTATTCTGTTTTAATCATTTACGATTACCATTCCCTTTGATACAGTCACCTTCTTTTCAAAAATGTTATTTTACTTAAAGCAGAGCTTAAATATCCTTTGTTCACTATGGCATTCGCGGAAATAAATTACAAGCTGTTTAGATCACTGACAAATTATTATGTGTGAAATCATGAGTGTAACAACGAATCAATTGTTCACGTATCACATATTTTGCTTATTACACATAAATCACTGCACTGATTATATATGAAAATACCGGCAGAAAAAAAAGGAAATCGTTGAAAAATCACTGATTAAAATTAAAATGTAGTAAACGAACAGTAAAAAGATCTTTGTTTTTGATTCGAAAAAAATAAGTCATCTAAACAGTTTTTCAAAAATATCATGGAAGTAGATCAGTTATTTAATTTCTATTCTCAAACTGGTTACTGCTGACCGGTCGATTGCTATCCAGAACACGTATTACTCCGTGATAATACCAACAACCCATGAATAATAAATAATGCATTTAGTGAGAAAGCAAAAAAAAAAAAAAAGAGAAAAAGATACAGGGCAATGTGAACATATGCAGCTCAGGTCTGAAATATTCACCTTGAACAAAACAGAAAAGGAATTCCTTACAACAAATCAAGTCATGTTTAATGTAGAATTATGTGCGGGATAAATATTATCGAAGTTTGTCCAGTCCCTGTTCTTTTTCTAGACTGGAACAAAGCATTTTTTATCTCTGGGGCAGGCTCATGAGAAACCCGATGTTTTCCAAAATTGGATTCTCATGTCTATCACCAAATTCGAAACTTTTAAGAATTAAAAATTTGTCCAGAGGCAATAAATTAAATTGTTCCAACCTAACAAAATAAACTAGAAAATAAATTAATATCACTGCGCTGTGGAAATATATCTTAATAAAATTATTTTTATAGAAAACAATAAAAACTAATATATAATATATTAAGGAAAAAGAAGGCAATAAAAACCCAAACATTAAATCCCACATTTAACGAAAAAAAAAACCATACTCATCTGATTCAACAAAACCCCACCGCTTAGAAAAAGAATACTTCTACAATCTCATACAGCTTGCTAGTAACTGAAAAAGCAGTAAATTTCATATCCAAGAAAACAAGCTACACTTGTAGAAGAATCTTTGGAATATGAGAAGGAAACGATTTGGTTGCATTCATACTCAATTTAAAACTAATTTTTTTTTTTAGGAATTCACTGATTTCTAGTGAGGTTAAACAAGATACAATATACAATTTTTAAACTCTCAGCAACTGTATACAGCACTGTTGAAGTGAATGGCTGCACGAGACCAAAGATTCGGTTCCAATTCTTCCAACTGTTACCATAAACTCGTTCAGGATTCTAATGTAGGATAGATAGGGTCTTCTTCACGTTTCGAAGGTGGAATTAAATGCTTCGGTAATTCAGCTGGTAATTCATGCCCTGAAAATCAATAACGTCCGGATGATAATAGATCTGCCCGAAGAAAAAATAAATATTTTGGACGGAAGTTAGAGCTAGTGAGAAAACCTACTTTTTCATCTTTTCCGAAGTCTTTGTACTTTTAAATTAATTCCGATATTCTCAATTTAATACCCCGTCATCCCAGCTACAGTCAGTACTACCAATAGTAACTCGAAAATAAAATGTGAGACTGAATTATGGGGCAATCTTAAAATGATTACCTTCAAGTTTCAAATTGATTAAATAATTGGCAAGCGCAAATTCATCACTATCCAACATTCCATCTTTGTCGACATCTGACAGTTTCCATATTTTACCCAACACAGCATTTGGCAACTTCGATTTGACCATGTGTTCCTTCGCTGCTCGACCTTAATAAAATTTTGCTCATTCAAATAGTGCAAAAATCCATTTGTTGCTTGTGCATAAAATCTGGGATTAAAGCGCGCTGATTAAATATTCATGGAATAGATGAAATTGATTCACGAACCGTACAGTGCTTTATGAGGAATGAAACGCGAATCATTAAGAATTAAAGTGAAACTCAGAGAAATTCAGAATCACCTGTTATTTTGCCATCCACGGGATCCAAGCTATCAAACATTTCATCGGCTTTATATCTTTCTCGTGCTACTACCCAACCGGATTCATTGGCACCCTTATCAAAACCTTCGCCTTTGCCGAAACCAAAAGGAGTTTCTGATTCTACAGCTTGATCAAAAGCGCCCCCATGAACCTAAATAAAATGTAAGACTGAATGAAAACCTTTCACACAATGGCACATAAATTTAAACAGTAATCACAAGAAGCATCCAGGTAAAAGTTGTTTTTCTTCCACAAGAGAAAAAAGTTATACAGTACATAACTGATAAGGAAGTTGAAATAAAACAAAAATCGACCTCTGCTTGATAAGGTTGCGCCAAACCATTCGCAATTGGAGCATTTTCTTCTTTTGGGATTTGAGCCATTAATCGAGCTGGAAATTTTCTACAATTATGAAATGCTCATTAAAAATAATTTTAAGGAAGGATTCACTGCTTAGTTTTTCAGCACTGCTGTGAAATACTAGAAAAAACGAAAGTTTCTCTGATCACGCTGAAAAATGAATGAGGTGTAGCAGCCCTCAGAAATCATTTCATTTGCAGCGATTGATAACTGGTCAGAATGAAGAATTTTAATCGAATTACACACCAATATCGGAAGCAAGCATCCCATCAACAACATCCAGTAATTTTGGTTTGATTGGATTGAATTTAGTGAAGTCATAGTCCGGTAAATGTTCACGCATTTTATTGATATCTGGAAAATCTCCAGCGGAAATGTTGTGCTCACGCTGAAAAAAAAGGAAAAAATTACTTAGTCTTACAAAGATAAAAGCTATAATTTGGGAGTAAATTACGTAAGAGGACTTTAAGCTTATTGTATGAAATTGAAGTCAAAAAAGAAGTTGAAGGCTAGTATTTAAAATACTACAGAAAGAATAATTTAAAATTGGTAAGATTCTGCAGACTGTAGGAAAGAGCACGAAGTGATCAAGACATTAGGAAACGGTGAGCGAATTAGAGACCTGTAACTGCTCAAATATTTTGTCAAGATTTTGAATAAGCTCCTTCTTTTTCTTTTCCTTTCCAATCATTGAAGGCATCTGTTTGCGTAATTCTGCGATGATAAATGCATGTACCTGAAAAGACAACGATATGATAAATAACTAATGAGAACATCCTTGAAAATGTCTGGTAATTAACAGAAACAGTCATAAATATATTTCAAAAAAAAAAAAAAAAGAGAAAAACCTTAGCAAGCCTAGCTCGTTTGATAAGATCGTTGAGCTTTCTTAACGCTGCATTCCTGGGCAAAGCTTGCAAATCAGCAAACAAATCATGCTGCTCATCTTGAAAAAGTCTTCGATTTATATCGTAATGTAAAGGATGATCCCAGAACGTACCAATGTATACTCGTGATACTTCAGGTGTTTTGAATACCTAAAAAAAAGAAAAAATCTGTTCGATATAAGCGTTTTTTTAAAGGATTAAACTCAGAGAAAATGAGAAAACTAACTGGATCTTTTAAATACTCCGTACAAACCGAACCTTTCCTAAGGACCACATCAAAGCTCCATAAACGCGCATTAATTGCTGATGATCGACCATGTCAGATTTGTTCAAAACAATTCTAATTTTATCTTCATTTCCTGAAACAACTCATAAACATGTCCTACTTCACTAAATACCTCCTCAAAAATTATTTCCAACTCAAATATCAGTTTATCTAAAAAAAGTAAGAAAAAGAAAACTTGTAATTATTCTTGCATAAATAAGTGCTAAATGTAATTATCTACAAGTATTAAAATGTACACCTGAGAGTGCCTCGATACAACGCTTAAACTCATCCGAAATATCCAACTTATGAGCATCGAACAATAGTATAATTCGATCCACGCGCTCCGCAAACCATTCCAGAACGCCCGTGAAATCATATCCCCGATCAATTCTTAAAAAAATCTCTTTTTGCTTATATACAGATCTACCACCTTTTATTATTGGGAACATTATGGCAAAGAATCAGTTTTTTTTTCTAATTTGATGAAAAGACTTTACCCTACCAATGATGTGGGAAAAAGTTCTGATTCGTAATTTCTTCATTCAAGAACATATCATTTGGGCGAAAAAAAAAAGAATTAATCGCCTCCCAGACCATATGAAGCCTTAATCAGCAACAACACATAAGAAAAGATATCTACTCCCACAAAAGAGAGCATGTTGCTCTCAGAACAATAGAGCTTAAACAATGACCATAATTTTTTTAATTCATATACCTTTGCTTTTCGCCACTTAATATTCCAGGCGTGTCCACAATGGTTACACTTTTTAACACCTCATTATTTAGCGTTGAACATTGAAATCGATTTAAGAATGCATTTCCAAATCTAAAAAATAGGAAACACAACTCTGAAAATTCAGAAATTGTCAACTGTTTCTAGATCATACCTTCCCAAATGAACTAGATGTCTAATAAAGTTTGGCTCATGTGTTAGCTTACAATTTGTGTAATAAGCTATAATTATAGTTACAGTTATATTACAATTTAGAAATGCAAACTTTTCGTACTGAAGGTATAAAATCAAAAAACTGAAACGGAAGCTTGGCGATTCTTAAAACAATCACTTTGATACTGAAAAAAAATTATATACCTGCTCAAAGCCCTAAACTGTTTTTTAGAATCCACAACAAGAGCATTGCCAGGAATTGAACCGACATCTTCACCCCACATTACAGCGATAAATCGATCAGTGGTTGGTTCGGGCCCTATCCTAATTCCCGGGAAATCTTCTTCCAATAAGTATCGGATAAATGTTGTTTTTCCTGTTGAGTACTGTCCTACTAGAAGTATCATTGGTTTGGCATCAAAATCGGGATCATCTGGAACAAAGATATATAAGATAAATGTCCCCCGACTTGAAATTGAAAATCTTTTTATATTTCCATCAATACCGTCAAATCCAAAATTCCAGAGAGAACAGATAAACATTAAATGTCTACTGATTCCCTTCTAATTCCTGTTTTGTATAACAAGCAATTTTTCTAATTTTACAAAAGAAATAAAAGTTGTAATTAAAAAGGTATTTAAGTGTAGACAGAAAATATACATGACACTTCCTTTTTTCCTTTCATACAAAACTAATATTCACTTTTTAAAAAATTATTCAGTCCCTGCTGCATTAAATAAATACACGATCAAGATAATCAAACTTGCAGGAAATTAAGAGATAAAATAAGCATACCAAGTGCTGGTGAATGGAACTCATGGAATTTATAATATTCTTCCAGTGGTAATAATTTCTGTTTGTAAATCTTTCGTAATCCATCGCTGACTGTTTCGAGGACCTGTTTGAGACGTTTGTTGAATTTAGGTCGTATGATACCATCAGTAACAGTGTTATTAGTAGTAGGCATACTAAAAGCTGGTGTCTGATTGCACAGTTTGTGTATTACAGCAACACCTCGTACACTCACGAATATTTTTATTAATACTTAGGGAGAAGAGGAAAAGGGTTGAATTCGATAATCCAAAAATGGCTGTACAGCTCTCGACCTGTTTCCCCGCCCTTTCATACGCCGTTCTCCCTCTTCTACATCCTTCTTATCCTTCAAAACAAGTACAGGTGGACAGCAATCAATTCTTTTTTTTCCTCGCTTCAGAAAATTAAAATGTTGCAGCTGTATTTTTGCTAATTTACAAACATTACTAATAAGAAATTTGCAGTGACACACATCTGTAGCGAGTTTTTCATTTGCTAAAATAGACTATTTTCCGCTTTTATTACATTACTCCCTTTCATACTAAAATTTCCATCACATTATTAGATATAGTATATTTGATATATATGCCAATCCTCATTTTACATTCCAATACATTGAGAAGTTCACCAATTCAGAAGTTCTCGAGGTACATGACAAAAGGATGGGTCAGAACACAACTTTCATTAAAAAAAAAAAAGTATAATCGGTATATGCCAAGCAAAGTATATATAGAGAAAACTAAACCAGTGCACTTGTCAATCAACGGAAAGTAGGAAGTAGAGCACGATAAATAACTAGAAAAAAATTTAAATCATCGCTATCGGTACAAATGCGGGTAAAAACTTCCTAACGGTGAACACCATATCATCCTTTTAGTGGTAGCAAAAAAGTTTCCAATTTTACAGAATGCACATCACAGCCAATTGAAATAGAAAATAAGGATAAGCATACTTTTATTGCTATCATACTTGGAATCAGTAGCGTAAAATGAAAAAGATAAGGGAGTTATTTCTACAAAAAATTTAAAATATTCACTTTAAGAAATGAACGGAGGAGAAAAATCAATTACCCTGGTTTGGATAAAATAAAACACTATCAAAAAATATTGAAAACGATCACTATCGACAAATAATTGCGGAAAAAACTTATAATCAATAAAACCGGGCGAAACAGCACTCTTCCCCAAAACCCATTTTATTCTGTACTAAATATCAGAAACATTGGACAAATTTAAATAAAAAGATTTAGGTAATCAAAACCAACCTCTTGTTGCTTCTTCTTGGATGAATCACCACCAATCCACGAAAACATCTTCCGTGGTCGAATGTGCCCCGCTAATGCACTACCTAAAAAGTGATGTCGCAACTGATTACTCACTTGCTTAAACAGGTAATTGGCGTGAAAATATTGTTCCGTTAAAAATTTTACAAAGGATAAAAAAGATAAAGACAAAGATTCATTGTATGAATCACGAAGTATTAAAAAACAACTCATAAAGTTACTCAAACTTATTTCTCCCACAAAAGTGTTCAACCCAAGAATATTTTTAAGTTAGACATTCGTATTTTCCTTAAATACTAGATAAAAACCAATGGAAATTTAGGAATCATTTACTTATTTACAATTACCGTTTCGAAGGGATAGCAACAAATGATGATAAAATTTAACCCATAATGGTATCTCATTCACTATCAATGTAAATTGAAAATATTGGAGAGTTTGGCCTTCGGTTGCAGTTTTAAACCTTAATTTTATATTGGTTCATATAAACATACAGAGAAACCATCAATGTCAATCAAACTTATATTTGCACTAAAAGTGCCAGCAGAAAGAAAATTAAGGAAAAGTAATAATGGGGATTAAATCCATGGCAAAATTGCGTACGAAATTTTCGTAATGGAGTAAAATATGTAAATTTCCGATGATCTTAGAAAAATAAATGCTCGGTATCTTCAGTTAATCCCAGGAGGAGAAATAAACAGTAATAAAAAGAAAATTAGCACCATTTCCGCCACATCAAACACATTTCTAAGCGTGATTTTATGTGTTCGTTCACGCTAAGGTAGTAAGCTAAATTATGCCGATATATATGATTTCTATAAGATTAAAATAAGCTCTACGAGATTTCCAAAATAAGTAAACCACTTCAACCGCAAAAATCTGCGGGTTAAAATAACTTCAGAAACAAAGGCTTATTTCGCGAAGAAGAGAAATTTCTTAATTCTATATAAAAAAAATTCCCACTTACTTGCATCAAAGTTTTGCTTACTTCTGAGTAAGGAATCTAAATCAGGATTTTTTTCCTGAGGAAAATAAAATATTTGACCGGAATGTACAAAAGGTTTCACAAATAATTCTTCAAGATTTTGAAACGGCTTTCAGGCACAAATAACTTTCTCACAAATTCCATGTCAGCAAATTTCCATCATTCCTAATAATTTTGAAAATCAAGGATTAAAAGCGGAATAAATTATCTCCCGACAAAAGATTCTAAGAGATTTCAAATCAACTGCATAACACCTTGAGGAAGTAGCGGTCTACAATTACGAAGGAAAACATCAAAGGAAAGTACACCTCTAAGGAGAATTATTAATGAAAATTAATCAGATCTATCAGCGTAACAAAACAACAAGAACAGACGGCTAAATAATATACTAAGTATTCACTGACATGGTACTATAAACTTCCAAGAATGAATTATCAAACAAAGTTTCATGCAATAAAAAAAAACATTCACCAACAGACATAATATAACTGTGAGTTGAGCATGCATCAAGAACATGTCGAAAATGATTAAAGGTTAAAGGTTAATGACAGCAAAACAATGAAAAACACTATTACAAATAAGTATTGAAATATAACAATAATTCAAAGCATTACCCTTCCCTCTCTTATTAGTTTTAATGCTTTTTTTTCAAGACTTCATCAAGAAAAAAAAGGAAAATCCAATTATTCTTTGCAATATAGGTTAATACCTGTACCATCAAATGTACATGAAAACAGCAAAAGATCATCTAGAATCTAAATTTTTAAAAGGCAAGAATTGTTTGAAACTTATCGCATATAGCAATGAAGTTGAAATTGTCTCTACTATAGGGAATAAGGATAGTAAATAATCCAGTGATCATAGATCGGTGCAGACATTCAGACAGGTAAAACAACCAGAAAAAGACATGAGAACCAGAAAAATGGAGACACATAAACAACCGGAAGATGTTGCGCAAACGGATGGTTGAAGAAACATAAGCGGATAGGTAGATATCAACAACCTGAAGACAATGCAGAAACAATTAGACGGATCAAGAGACACAAACAACTGGACAGGTAGATACAAACAATCGAGTAATGACTTACAAACAGTCAGAGACAGACGACAGACGGATATGATGTCTGCATCTCTTCTATCAAAGAATATCAAAAGACAGAGATGTGTAGATAATCACATGGATAGATTCTAAAGAACCGGATAGAGCCCAATCCCGCGTAAATTTATGAACTGCCCAGTTAACTCCCTGTCCAAACTGAAAGCTACAGAACTCCGAACTGGTCTTGAAAAAATATGAGTGAAATATAAGGAACTTAAAGCATAATGCAACCGATGAATTCAAACCAAAACCAATCGTTGTTGCATAAAGGGGTTATGAAACAAACTTTTTATTCATAGCGCTTTAGAAGTGGAAATTATTCAACTAATAATCTATTTGAAGTATAGTAATTAGTGAAGTGGAGTGTTGGAATAGAAAGGTAGAAAGAACAAGCATTTTGAGGGTATTAGATCTGACGGAGAGTGAAATAGCATTAACTAGAGAGATTGGGAAGAGGAAATTATCATAACGCAATAGTATAGTGATAAAAAGGACTGCTTTATGGTAATTCAGAAGATTGTAGCAACAATAATGAGTGAATGCCGGAAGCTTCCTGGATTCGATAAATGAGAGAGATTGAGAAGTTAGGGGTTAATAAAAGCGATGAAATACTACTATGCTAATGTTAACAGAGACTGAGAGCACTGTGGATTTTTTTTTCAAAGGGATAATTTGGACTTGAACTACAAATGATTTGTACCTTGTTGAATGAATAAGAGAGAAAAAAAAGACACCAAATTGGAAATAAAAAACTAATGAGCTATTTAGCCTGGCTAAGCGAGCAGGTTGGATTAAATTGAGACTTCGAATTCAAGCAATCACAGTTTTATGTTAGAAAATATCGATAAAGGAAAAACTTGTGTATTGAAAGCATGCTACTTCGAGAAGTTTTATTCAATATTTCACATTGCAATAAGTTACGAATAAAAATTTTTAACAAAACTTTCATATATTTGTCAGAAAATATCTTCCTTTCAGTTTGTCAATTACATTTTCTTTATTTTTAATTTTATGAGATTTGTAAATGAAGAAAATCTTGCAACTGATAAAGCGAATGTGATTAAATTATCTTTTTCACGCAGTAGTAGCAGTGTAACTAAAAGAGATTTAACAATCGGTTGTTTGTATTCGCTCTGAATTTTAGATATCTAAACATTATGTTATAAACAATTATAGATATCGAGTATTTACATTCATTTGAATTATATATATGAATGAGAATTATAGAATTAAATAGTGCGAAATGGTATAGCATTAAATGAATATAACTGGGGGTGATAAATTAAAATAATCCGAAATGGAAAAGAAAAATGTCACGATAAAATTAATACCCGTGACGGCAATCACATAAAACTTTTGCAGAAATATCTCATTAATGCAGCGTGTATATTAAACTTTGTTATCAGGTTTCATTAGGTGCATATATGATCAGACATAATTCTATGCAGAGCTATTATTTTCTTCTTCCGTCGCTTTTTCCATTTTACCTTCAACTTCAAAGGTGAACTTTAAAATTTTCCAAATTTAAAGAAAAAAGTGACAATATCGATGTCAGTTAGTTAAAGATTCGCTCAGAAAAAAAGAACTTTTTTTTTTGTCCGTCATAATCAAAAGGCTAACGGTTGTTAAGTCGATCTTTAGATCGAATTCATTCTTTCGCTCTCTGATTGTTCGAAGATGAGGTGGTTATAAAAATCGAAGGTTGTAAGGCAAACAGAACTTTCACGAATAGCTATTGTTCATTTTTTTTCTTGTAAATTTAATACTAACTTTCTTATGTTTTCTCTTTTACTCCCCTTTTTCTCCCTCTTCACGTTTTTCACGAATTTTAGTGTAAAATAAATCTCCGAACAGTAGTTGTGCATAGTACTTAAATAACTTGGGAAAGGTGATGTGTTGGTGTAATTGTGTTGCGATATCGTCGAAAATGAACTGTTTTAGAGGTTATATTTATACCTTCAGTTATAAATATAACTCTAAATTGAATAAAGGTATTAGGTATATCCAATAGAAGATTCAAACTAATCTAGCAAAAATTTTCTGATCCTGATGATCATAATGAACACTACTCAAATGATAATAACAGCATAATAATAATTACTAATAAATAATAATTGGCGATAGCAATTACTAGTAATAATAGTAAAGTCGGAAGAATATAATGATCATTTGCATACATTATTCACAAATGCTACTAAATAGATTTGTTATATTTCAAGATGTCTGAATGAATTTTCATCATTTATATTTCACAGTAATAGATGAAGAAAACGATAATTGTCACAGTGATGATTGCCGATTCTAGAGAAAATACAAGAATAGCATACTTTAGAAATGATTTTATGAAGCAGTTTTCTTTCAGTGATTAATCGATCAATGAAAGGCAAAAGAATTCGCTTTCCTTCGATTCATTCTAGAACACTTTTCCTTCTAACATATGGAATGAAATGTTTAAAACAAATTCCTATCGTTGAAGAAAAGAATTTAATCGAAAATGTCACTGATACGAGAAAATCGTCAACGATACGGGGTGACACATAAACCGGCTTCATCGCTGGATACAATAATGGCCACAATTAATTGATTTAAATGCACAATGTGGAATAATTACACCGTTCATGTCCTTTGCAGAAGCTATTAAATGCTAAAGTAAAGAAAGGTGAAATAGTTAAAGCTGAAAAAATGACTAAAAAAAGTAAAATTAGTCGAGGTAGCAGTTATACATCCAGTAGGAAAGTGGTAATAGTGATAATAAGATTAAAATAATAGTAGTGATAATGATAGCAAAAGTAGTTAAAGTATTTGAAATACATTATTTTTTTAATGAGTCAAGCATAGTGACAAGTGATAAAGTTTACAAATCATTGATCTTATTGCACTTAAATTCGCAATTGTACTTATATAAAATTAAAATGTTCACTGATGAGAGATTAACACATGAGATGCAGGCGAAGGAATAATGTCGCAATCATACGGCACCTGGAAAACTGACAGGTAAGCACTGACCTATTACTTCTTCAACATAATCTTGAAACACTAGTAAAATGAAGATGTTAAAATGATGAAAAAGTATTAAATTGATGGGGATTGGGTTTTATGCAGAAATATTGATAACTATGAGGCCAATGAAAAAGGAAGAAAATTGCAAAATTGAATTTCATTTATCTTTCTATCCTATAGACAGACATTCTTCTTATTGTTCCTTTGCACACACAAAAAAAAAAATGTCCCATTTATCGATTTGAATGATACCTTCTGAAATTAATAAAGTAAGGAAAAATACTTAATTGGAAAATAAAATGCTATGTATGAAAAAGGGAAAATTTTGGCCCGTAAATTTTTTAGGCGGAATGAAATTTCTCAATTACAGATCTAAATTCTTAAATTCATGTTGAAATATGCCATACTTTTTAAAGTTCTATGATTCATTCATTCATTTCCTTTACCACTGATTCAAAAAAAGTTAGTCTTTAGAAGCAATACAATTATGGAAAATATTCTGAAATCTTCCATTTATTAAGAAAACCTTTCTAAATACATTGCTGATACTATATCAGTTTTGCGGACAGTAGCAGATAGTGTAATTCCATTACAATTTAATGTTAAAATTTGAAAGTTCTTTTATTTAATTACACAAAATAAAATGCTACAATTAAAGAAATTTTAGTCGGTATCTTCGTACATGTTTACAATATGCTTTTTACCTTTTGTTTTGAACTGAACAATTCCTATGTTAATCACTAGTTTCTAAATTTTTTCTTCAATTCCCTGAGTTAAACTTGGCCATATATTGATTTCATGGCTATTGCTAGTGTTGTAATCATTATTAGTCTTTTAAATGATCAAAATCATCCGGTACTCGAAGATTCAGAAAGAAAATATATTAAACTGAACACTTGATTAGAGCGATCTAATGAAATACATCAATTTGAGTGGTTGAGGGGTTATATATGTAGAAACACTTTTTGGAAATCAGTCAAAATTGAGATATTTTCAGCGTGTAATTATGTTAATATTGACAACGTATTACGGTATTTGATCACATTGAAACCCTTCAGTGATAATCAGAAATTTTTTGTGCTTTCGAAAGAAATTGCAAAAGTATAGATATTGAAATTCCCCAATGCGACTTATAGTTTAGAATTTTTTTTTGAAATTCAAATAAGATCAAATTTAAACAAAAATATAGGAAAATGCTTTTTCAAACTCAACAAATTTTCAGACCAACTAGTCCACCAAACGATTCGAAACGCAAAAAATAATTAAATCTACTAAACTTTTACTGAGTGAAATTCCAGAAATTCTTTAATAAATAAAATTTGTCTAATCATATTAGATGACCATGACCTTTTTTATTTTTACTGATTCCAACTTGAAAAATACAAAGAGTTTAGTCATAATTTCATAAACTGTTATAAGATAAAATGTTTAAAAATAATTTCAATTTTCTTTAAATTCAAGCAGGAAGCAACAATTAATTATAGAGACTGAGAAATCTGCAACATTTTCAAGTAGTTGAAGATAAAGCTGAAAAGCATCCATGCAAATTAGATTCAATGTTTCAGTCTTCTAAAAGTTAATAAGGATTTCATTAAATTTATTAAATTTGATAAAATATATCAGACAAAAAGTGTTTAAAATGTAGTATTGATTTGATATATACACAAAAGCACACCGATTATCAAGACAAAAATGCATCTGCGCAGACGAAAAATGAACAGAGAGGAAGCAAAAAATTGGAACAATTTACGATACCGAGAATTCTCGGTTGAAAGAAATGAAGTTTACGTGGTGACTGATTCTTTGAGAACCATTTAAATCTTTTCGAATAAATTATCAGTCGAATCGCAATAATGTGAAAATTGGAAAAAAAAGTCTACTTGTTCGATTTCAATATCATTCTAGAAGGATAAAGAAGTGATTAGTATTAATTGTTCAGAAATTATTTTTGTATTCGATAAAGAGACTTAATTTTGAAGAAAAAAAAATAATTTCTGTCACTAAATTAAATAATTTCCTTGAATTTTCTATTAATAATACATAACATTTTAGTTCTTATCATTGTGAAATTTTATTTTGCATTTACAACTGTTGAAAAGAAATGCAGTATTTACGAATCAAGAGGTTATTGGTCGTTTATATGTCTTCAGAAAAAAAAAGAAAAAATGAAATTATCGCCACAACAAATAAACATACTTTGGCTAGAAAAAAGCAGATAAGGCGAAATAACCGAAACCATTCATAATCAAAATAAAGTGAAATGGAAGACTTGAAAATTGAATTAGTAAAAATTTCAAAGAAATATAGGGAGAACTGACACTATCACAATTTATTAAAAAGCCATATATTCCTGAGGCATGTTTTATCTCACCTTAAATCTAAGCTCTACTCAGTAAATTTTAATTAATAAGCTATTATTAATTATTCTTTACAGTTATGCACCAATAAATCGATAACTACAGCAAATAATGTTTTAAAAAAAAATTCAACTAAATGAATAATTTAAATATAATATATTGCGTAACGTGGAAGGAAGAATTAGCAAAAATGAAAAAAAAAATACGCAATTAAACAAAAGTTAGCATAAAAATTAGGAATTTAAAAATATTAGCAAGTATTTGAAGTGAAATCAATTGAATTAAAATTAGAGTTTTGATTTAATCACATTTGGGAATATTATTTTATGGTCTGTTCCGATTGTTAAAATTCATTTTATGTTTACAATTTTTGTATTTCATAAATATGATTTCGTCCAATTAAAAGTAATCACGTTGGGCAACAGCATTAAAATATTCATCATAATTTGAAGAAAAACGACATAATAGTAATTATAATAATCCTTTCAAACTCTTGACAGGCATTTTTACCTTAATAATAAGTTGAAAATGGTTGAAGCTTCCACTCATAACGACACTAATTAACTTATATAATTTCGCCAGCAATTAACCCTCAATTAAATTATACGATCGACTATTAGGATAAATCAAAATCATTTTTGACTAAAAGAAAGAAGAAAATAATGATGAAAGCCAGAAAAGTCGTCATAGTCTAGAATTCTTTTGGGAAATGACGATCCTATCTCATCGAAATTCTTCCGTCCTCGAGATTTTTAAAAGCATTGCACAGAGGTGAACTCGACACATCTTGCTTTCTTCTGTTAAATTATCTCAAAGGGATACGTATTCAAAAGTTTTTTTGGCAAAAAATTTTCTACACAGGAAAAAAAATTTGATGTTCTAAAATTTCCGCTTCAACAACAGCAATGAAATGAATTGAAAAATGACAAAGTATTAAAATGAAAATAAATTAAAAGATTAAAAAAAAGCAAGATTAAAATTTTTTTCTAATTTTAAATAAAAATTAGAGGCGCTAAAGCCAGGTTACCTGTAGACGGTAAATAGATAAAAAAGTTTCGGGAAAAATTCAAAAATTTCCAAATTCATCCAAACCATATGGCAATTATACGTTTGAGAACTTTTCTTCGCTGATTTCGTATTCTTTCACACTTCTTCTCTTTTTTCTCCGTTTTCCAAATCTAATTCTTGTCGATTCAGGGAAATAAAATAGTAAAGAAAAATGTATGGCCAGAAAAGGAATACAAATGGGAGCATTAAAAATTATAGAATTAAGTGTAAAAGTAAAATGAAAAGTTTAAAAAAGGCGACAAATTTGTGGACGCAATTTCAACATTTTTTTAGGTTCAAATAGTAATGTTGTAACAAGCAGTAAACATTACTATAACATCCAAAAAAAAGAAAGAGAAAAAACTGATTTATAAACCAGTCGTATGCTTTTAATTATTCACCCAAAATTCTTCACTCATAGGAATTTTTGAAGGAAAAGAAGATATATTCTGGCAGGTTTATGCACTCAAGCAAAATCGATTAACTTTAAATAAGGTGATTAAACTATTTGACAGATATTTCATTGAAAATGTCTTCTCATTAAAAAAAAAAAATTTAAGAA